>PVIA01010684.1:0-50074 GCA_004024845.1 Tonatia bakeri
GGGGGCGGTAATTCTTTCACACCCACCCTTGATCCTTTATACATGCTCCCCAAAACCCTTCTCCTTTTTCCCCCATTGTCCCCTCCCACCTCCCCTCTGGTTACTGTCAGGTTGTTCTTAATTTCAATGTCTCTGGTTCTATTTTGCTCGCTTATTTGTTTTGTTGATTAGGTTCCACTTATAGGTGAGATAATATGGTATTTGTCTTTCACCCCCTGGCTTATTTCACTTAGTATAATGCTCTCCAGATCCATCCATGCTCTCATGGAGGGCAGGAGCTCCTTCTTTCTTTCCATTGTGTATTCCATTGTCTAAATGTACCATAGTTTTTTGATCCACTCATTTACTGGTGGGCACTTAGGTTGCTTGCCGTACTTGGCTATAGTAAATTGTGCTGCTCTCAACATTGGGGTGCTTGGGTTGTTTTGAATTGGTGTTTCACGATTCTTAGGGTATAATCCTAGTAGTGGTATGCTTGGTCAAAAGGCAGATCTATTTTTAGTTTTCTGAGGAAATTCCATACTGTTTTCTACAGTGGCTACACCAGTCTGCATTCCCACTAACAGTGCACTAGGGTTCCCTTTTCTACACAACCTTTCCAACACTTGTTTGTTGATTTGTTTATGATGGCCATTTTGACTGGTGTGGAGTGGTATCTCATTGTGGTTTTAATATGCATTTCTCTGATGGCTAGTGATGCTGAGCATCCTTTCATATGTCTCTGGGTCCCTTGGAGAAGTGTCTGTTCAGGTACTTTGCCCACTTTTTAATTTGGTTGTTTGTTTTCCTGGAGTGGGGTCATGTGACTTCTTTATATATTATAGAGTTAAAACCCTTGTCTGAGGTGTCATTTGCAAATATATTTTCCCCTATGTTTGGGCCCATTTTAATTTTACTATTGTTTTCTTTAGTTATGCAGAAGCTTTTTATTTTGATGAAGTCTCATTTGTTCATTCTTTCCTTTAAGACCCCTGCTCTAGGGGACATATCAGTGAAAATATTGCTGCATGGAATATCTGAGATTTTACTTCCTATGTTCTCTTCTAGGACATTTAAGGCATTGTGACTTATATTTAAGTCTTTTATCCACTTTGAATTTATTTTTGTGTATAGTGTAAGTTGGTGATTGAGTTTCATTTTTTTTGCATGTAGCTGTCCAGATCTCCCAACACCATTTGTTGAAGAGGCTACTTTTACTCCAGTTTATGCTTCTGTCCCCTTTGTTGAAAGTTATTTGACCATAGAGACTTGGGTTTATTTCTGGACTGTCTATTATTTTCCATTGATCTGTATGCCTGTTCTTATGCCAGTACCAGACTCTTTTGATTACAGTGGCCTTGTAATATAGTTGATATCAGGTATTGTGATCCCTCATAATTTGTTCTTCTTTCTCAAAATTGCTGCAGCTATTTGAGGTCATTTATGATTTCATATAAATTTTTGAAGTGTTTGTTTTATGTTTGAGAAATATGTCATTGGTATTTTAATAGGGATTGTGTTGAATTTATAAATTGCTTTGGGTAATAAGGACATTTTGATGATATTAAGTCTTCCAGTTCATGAACACAGTATATACTTCCATTTATTTGTGTCTTCCTTAACTTCTTTTTTCAGTGTTGTGTAGTTTTCTGAGTACAGGTCTTTTACCTACTTGGTTAGGTTTACTTCTAGGTACATTATTTTTCTTGTTGTTATATCAAGTGGGATTTTTTTCTTGATTTCTGATTCTGATATTTTATTATTGGTGTGTAAAAATGCCTTTAATTTCTGAATATTGACTATGAATCCTGCTTTTTTTCCAAATTAACTTATTAGTCCCTTGGTCTAATGGGACTTATTAGGTCAAGTAGTTTTTTTTTTTGCTGGAGTCCATAGAGTTTTCTATGTATACTATCATATAATCTGCAAACAGTGACAATTTTACTTCCTTCTTTCTCATTTGAATGCCTTTTATTTCTTTTTCTTGTGTGATCACTGTGGGTAGGACTTCTAATAATATGTTGAATAGAAGTGGTGAAAGCTGACATCCTTGTCTTGTGGGAGCACTTTTAGTTTTTCCCCTTTGAGTATGATATTGGCTCTAGGTTTTTTGTATATGTCCTTTATTATGTTGAGGCATGCTCCCTCTCCTCCCAGTTTACTGAGTGTTTTTATCATGAATGGGTGCTGTAACTTTTGAAATGCATTTTGTACATCTATTGATATGATCATGTGATTTTTGTCTTTCCTTTTGTGTATGTGATCTATTATGTTTATTGATTTGTGAATATTGTACCATCATTGCATCCATGGGATGAATTCCACTTGATCATGGTGTATTATCTTTTTAATGTGTTGCTGGATGTGGTTTGCCAATATTTTGTTGAGGATTTTAGCATCTGTGTTCATTAGCAATATTGACCTGTAGTTTTCTTTCTTTGTTGTGTCTTTATCTGATTTTGGAATAAGGATAATGTTGGCTTCATAAAAAGAACTTGGGGGTCTTCCCTCCTCTTGGATTTTTTGTAATTGTCTGAGAAGGTAGGGGCTAGCTTTTCCTTAAATATTTTGTAAAACTCCTGTGAAACCATCTGGTCCAGCTTTTGTGTGCCAGGAGTTTCTTGATTACTGTTTCGATTTTGCCAGCTGTTACCAGTTTGTTCAGACTTTCTGCTTCTTTATTCAGTTTTGGAAGGTAACATTTTTCTAGAAATTTGTCCAAAAATTTCACCTAGTTTTTCAAATTTATTGGCATATAGTTGTTTGTGGTAATTTCTTACAATCCTTTGTATTTCTGTGGTCTCAATTGTAATCTCTCCCCTTCCATTTCTGAATTTGTTTATTTGGTTTCTTTCTCCTTTTTTCTTGATAAGTCTGCTTAAAGGCTTGTCAATTTTGTTTATCTTTTCAAACAACCATTTCCTGGATTTATTGATTCTTAGGATTGTTGTTTTAGTCTCTGTGTCATTTAATTCTGCTCTGATCTTGATTATTTCCTTCCTTCTACTCATTCTGGGCTGTCTTTGTTGTCGTTCCTTCACCATTTGCACATATGGGGTTTTGTTGTTTATTTGAAATATTTCTATCTTTTTTTAGGTGGGCCAATATTTCTATGAACTTCCCTCTCAGGACAGACTTTGTTGTTTCCCACAGGTTTTTCTGTTGTTGTGTGTTTATTTTCACTTGTTGATTTATTCATTGATTTCATTGTTAACCCATTAATTATTTAATAACATGTTATTCAGTCTCCACATATTAGAATGTTTTTGAGATTTTCTGCTTGAGGTTGGTTTCTAATTTCAAGCCATTGTGATTTGAGAAGATGCTTGATATTATTTCAATTTTCTTGAATTTGTTAAGGTTTGTTTTGTGTTCTACCATGTGGTCTATCTTTGAAAACCACACATGTAAGTTTGTGAAGAATGTATATTTTGCTTCTTTGGGTGAGCATGAAATGTCTATAAATATCAATTAAATCCATTTGACCTAGGGTGTCATTCAATGCCACATTATTCTTGTTGATTTTTTGTTTGGAAGGTCTATTCATTGTTGACAGTGTGGTGTTAAAATCACTTACAATGACAGTGTTTTTGTTTATTTTTTTAAAAAAGTTTTCTAAGATTTTCCTTATACATTTAGGTGCTACTATTTTGAATGTTTACAAGAGTTATATCCTTTTGTTGGAGTACTTCCTAAATAGTAAGTAGTGACCTTCTTTGTCTCTGGTTATGGCTTTTGTTTTGAAGTATATTTTGTCTGATGTAAGTATTGCTGCCACTGTTTTTTTCCCCCCATATCCATTGCTTGGAATATATATATATATATATATATATATTTATATTTATATTTATATTTATATTTATATTTCTTCACTCTCAGCCTGTGTAGATCTTTTGTTCTGAGGTGGGTCTCTTCCTTGTAGACAACATATATGCTGGTCATGTTTTCTTACCTTTCAGCTCCCTATGTCTTTTAATTGGAGTATTTAATACTTTTATATTTAATCTTATCATTGATAGGTACTTATTCATTGCCATTTATTCTGTACCTGTGTTCCTCTCTCTCTGTCTCTCTCTCCTTCCTATAGCAGTCCCTTCAGCATCTCTTGCAGTACTGGCTTGGTGGAGAAGTACTCTTTTAGCCTTCTTTCATCTTGAACCTTTTTATTTCACCTGGTAGAATAGTCTTAGTTGTAGGTCCCTGGTTTTCATTACTTGGATTACTGTATTTCATGCCAATACTTTCTGGCTTGTAGGGTTTCTGTTGAGAAGTCAGCTGATAGCTGTTTCAAAAGCACCCTTGCATGTTACTAGCTTTTTCTTGCTTGCTTCCTTTAGGATTCTATCGTTGTCTTTAAATTTTTCCTATTTAATTATGATGTGTCTTTGGGTGGGCTTCTTTGGGTTCATTTTTATGTGGACCCTCTGTGCTCCCTTATTTGTTTGACTTTTTCCCTCACCAAGTTATGGAAGTTTTCTGTCATTTTTTTCAAGTAGGTTTCTATTCCTTGTCCCTTTTATTCTCCTTCTGATATTCTTATGATGTGAATGTTGTTATGTTTCATGTTGTCATTCATGAAGCTCCTTTAAGCTATTTTCATTCTTTTTGAGTCTTTTTTTTATTTTGTTGCTCTTACTGGGTATTTTTTTTTTCTACCTTATCTTCCAGCTCACAGATTCAGTCCTCTGGTCATCTACCCTGCTTTAATTCCTTCTAGTGTATTCTTAATTTAAGATATTGTATTCTTAATTTCTTCCTGGTTCATATTCAGTTTCTATAGCCTTTTTCATGATGCTGTGGTTCCCACTAAGTTCCTTGTAGCTCCCATAAACTTCCTTGTAGTGCTCACTGAGTTCCTTGAGCATCCTTATAACCATTAGTTTGAATTCTATGTCTGATAGATTGCTTGCCTCAATTTTATTTAGCTCTTTCCCTGGGGATTTCTCTTTTATTTTGAATTGGGAATTATTTATTTGTCTCTCCATTTTAGGTGACTTTTTTTGTTTGTTTCATGTATTAGATCTGGTCTGACTCCTTGTCTTTGTGGGGTGCCTTATGTGGCAGGAGTCCTATGGTACTTAGTGGTGCAGTCTTCTTGATCTTCTAACCTGGATGCTCTAGAAATTCCCTTTGTGCAGTTTATGTGGGCTGCCCCATTGTATTTGGACATTGATTGTTGTTTGGCTATTTGCTGGTGAGTTATCCCCTCCAGCTGGCTGGCTGGCTGAGAGACTCACCCCTGCCAAGTCTTGTACACTGTTGTACAGGTGCTGGCAGAAGAAAACAAAACCACACAGAAAATAAAACCCACACAAGAACCACCCCTAACAAAACCAGAAAAATCAATGATAAATGAGCAAAGAATAATAAAAGCGGACAGAGAAATAGAATATTATATGAAAAACAGGAAAACAGTAAGACCAGAGGGAGGAGAAAAATAAGAATAAAGAATAGAAATAGGGAGTCACCACAAAATAACAAAGAAAGGGAAAATAAAAATTTAAGAATAATAAAATTAAGAAAAATGTAAAATGGAGTAAGAAAAGGGAAGAGTAAAATACAAGATTAGAAAGAAAAAATAAGAAGAAAAATTAAAGAAAAAGAAAAAAGATATAAAGCTATTTGAAAGAAAAAATAACAAAAAGAATGAAAAAGAATGAAGTGCAATTCTTCTCAGCAGAGTTTAGTGCTTGCCTGCTGGGTTCTCCCTCTGGGTTACAATTTTGATTTTTTTTTTTTTTTTTTTTTTTTTTTTTTTTTTTTTTTTTTTTTTTTGCAGCTAGTACAATCTAATTTCAGATGCTGTCCATCTTAGCTCTAGGCTTGTTTGAAGCTACAAGTTCACAGCTTGTGGCTGTCTCCTCATATTTTATTGTGTTTAGGATGACCTCCCTGGTTGTAAGTCTGGCTTTTTATCACTAGGGTCCAAGGTTGTGCTAACTAATGACCAATGGCATTGCTGGAACTGCCTCCACCTGCATCTGCCTGCAGTCCTTTCACTAGTCTTAGTCTAGCTGCTGACCTCTCTGAGAGGGCTTCTGCTGGTATTAGAAGGAAGAGACCCCTGGATCTCCTGTGGCAGGTGCCATTCAGACTTCAGGGAAGATCGTGAATGTGTTTTCACTTCTGAGTCATTCCCAGATTATTTCCTTGAATTCAGCAGGGTAAACCCCCTAGTAGGATAGCAAAGTTGGGTCTTCCAGAAATAGGAGGGTATATCCAGGCTTTTTAGTGAGGGGCATACACTAATCTCATTCCCAGGAAAGTGTATGGAATGGTTGTGCCCTAGCCAGTCTCTCACATCCTTGAGTCCACCTATGTTGCTCTCTCCTCAGTAAGGGATAGGATGCAGGTTGGAGGAAAGTAAGATAGAAATAAAAATTTTAAAAAAGGATGCAGGTTGGGGTGAACAAGATTCCAGAGGATGAGTCTAGGAGGTTTCTAGTAGCTGGAGTGAGCTATTTCCCACAGGGTGTGGTAATTGTTTTTTCTCTGAGAGGTGCTGTCTCTTCTCAAGAAAAATGGCTGCTGTGATGTGGAGTTGTATTCTAGCACTAGGAACCCAGAAACTGTTTCCCCACACCGCTCCTCCAAGCTCTCCCTCTCCGGACTTTCCTTGTACAACTCCAGGCCATGCTTCTCTTCTTTTACCTGAGCCAAAGGTGAATGGCTGGAAATGTGAAACCTGTGCGTTGGCCCCTTAGATCAAAAGAAAGGAAAAGAGAAATGGTGGCTTTACCTCCAGCAAATTCTGTCTTTCTCCAGTGGGCAAAAAACTTTCATAACTGGATGCTGCGGGGGCAGGTAATCCCAACACTGGCACTCTGTGCTTGGGAGACTGGTCTATGGTCCAGGCTTTACTCCTCTCCAAGGGAAACTCCCATAGCTGTGAGGATGCCTTGGCTCACTGCCCATGAAAGTGGTGTCAGCTCCTTTCATGTCCCTGCCCTTTCTACCTTCTCGAGGTGGTTTCTGCCTGTGTTTGGTTAAATATTTTCAATTCAGGTAGTCTTCAGTAATTTATTTTGGGTGGATGTTCCCCTCTTTATTTTTATTTTCAGTTGGGTTCTGGGAGGTGATGTGAGATAAATTCTCCTATTCTGCTGCCATATTACCAGCCCTGTCTGTTTTAATTGAGCATTTTATATTACTGCATATTTTTTCTTATCTTACCATATCAATTATACTTTGCAAAAATTTCTTAGTTGTTTTTCTAAGGTTTATAAGTAGACTTACAACTAATTCAAGTCCACTTTCAAATAACACTCTACTGTTACCTGGGTAGCACCTTATAACAAAGTAATCCCAGTTCCTCCATCTCTTCTCTCATAACATTTGTCATTTACCTTACTTATTCATAAGCTATAATCACCTAATACATTGTTGCTATTATTATTTTGTACAGTTGTCTTTAGATCATTGAAGAAAAAGAAAATAAAAATTTTCATTTTCATTTACCTTTCTTCATTCCTTCTCTAACATTCTTTCTTTCTATATATAGATCCACATTTCTGACCTGCACCATTTGCCTTCTCTTTGAAGAACTTCTTTTAACATTTCTCACAAGGCAGGGCTACTGGTGACGTATTGTCTTACTTTTTGATTTTCTGAGCAAATGTTTATTTCTTCCTCATATTTCAAGTATACTTTTATTGGATTCAGAATTCTAGGTTGATAGGTTTCTACCCCAACACTTTGAATATTTTATTTCATTCTCTTGTTGCTTGCATGGTTTCTTAAGGGAAGTCTAATATAATTCTTAACCTTGGTCCTCTAAAAGTCATGTGTTCAATCCCAAACCCCCCGACCCTGGCTTCTGTGAAAATTTTCTCTTTGTCTTGGTTCTCTAAAGTTAAAACATGATGGTCTAGCTTGATTGTTTGTTTATTTTTAGAATTTATTCTGCTTGGTGTTTGCTGAGGTTCCTAGATATGTGGTTCCCTGTCTGTTATTAATTTTGGAAAACTCTCTGCCAGCATTACTCCAAAAATTTTTTCTGCTTCTTTCTCCTGCTTATGTATCCTTATTATACATATTTCACTGTTTTTGTTATTGTTTCCCTGTTCTTGGATATCCTGATTGTTTATTTTTACTTATTTTTATTTTTTCAGTAAGTTTGAGAAGTTCCTATGACATATCTTCAAGTTCATTGACTCCTTTTTCAGCCCTGTGTAGTCTACTAGTCACAACATCCAAGATGTTCCAATTGGAGTTTTTCTTTCTAGAAAATATCATGTGGGGACCATGAGAGAATAGGCAATGCCTCTGAACTGTTAATATGGAAATTGAAAATATCATACCACCATATTCTACTAGAAAAGTTGGGCAGCAGAAGGAACATGTGTGCAGAAAGAAATTCTGAAGCTGCAGTGAGGACCCAAGAGGAGGCAGAGGAAGAAAAATAATTAAATGCCAGAACTACTACAGTCATCTTGCAATCATGAAAGACATTTAGCCTGATGACAAAATCAATACACTAAGAATAGAAAACAGAAAGATGAAAAAAGTTGGCTACATGTAACACGATACCTATTAAAATACCAATGGCTTATTTCACAGACATAGAATAAACACTTCAAAAATTTATATGGAACCATAAGCGACCCCGAATATCTACTGCAAT
Organism: Tonatia bakeri; assembly: GCA_004024845.1. Classification (NCBI taxonomy): domain Eukaryota; kingdom Metazoa; phylum Chordata; class Mammalia; order Chiroptera; family Phyllostomidae; genus Tonatia; species Tonatia bakeri. The sequence goes on from PVIA01010684.1 coordinate 8,603, forward strand.
ATTGAAAAAGAAGAGTAAAGTAGGAGGGATCACAATACCTGACACTAAACTATACTACAAGGCCACGGTAATCGAAACAGCCTGGTACTGGCATAAAAACAGGCACATGGACCAATGGAACAGAACAGAGAGCCCAGAAATAAACCCAAGTCTCTACGGTCAATTGATATTTGATAAAGGAGGCAGCATCATAAAATGGAGTAAAAATAGCCTGTTCAACAAATGGTGCTGGGAGAACTGGACAGCAACATGCAAAAAAATGAAACTAGAACACCAACTTACACCTTATATGAAAATAAACTCAAGATGGATAAAAGACTTAAATATAAATCGTGACACCATTAAAGTACTAGAGGAGAACATAGGTAGGAAAATCTCAGATATATCATGCAAAAACTTTTTTACAGACATGTCCCCTAGAGCAAGAGAAATAAAGGAAAGAATAAACAAATGGGACCTCATCAAAATAAAAAGCTTATGCACTGCTAAAGAAAACAGTTCCAAAATAAAAAGAGAATCAACTGTATGGGAAAACATATTTGCCAATGATACCTCACATAAAGGCTTAATCTCCAAAATATATAAAGAACTTACACGATTATACTCTAAGAAGACAAGCAACCCAATTAAAAAATGGGCAAAGGACTTGAACAGACACTTCTCCAAGGAGGACATACAGAAGATCCCAAATCACATGAAACGATGTTCAATATCACTAGCTATCAGAGAGATGCAGATTAAAACCACAATGAGGTACCACTTCACACCAGTGAGAATAGCCATCATAAGCAAAACAACAAACAACAAGTGTTGGAGTGGTTGTGGAGAAAAGGGGACACTAGTGCACTGTTGGTGGGACTGCAGACTGGTACAACCACTGTGGAAAACAGTATGGAACTTCCTCAGAAAATTAAAAATGGATCTGCCTTTTGACCCAGCAATTCCACTGCTGGGGCTATATCCTAAGAATCCTAAAACACCAATCCAAAAGAACCTTTGCACCCCCATGTTCATAGCAGCACAATTTACAATAGCTAAGTGCTGGAAGCAACCTAGATGTCCATCAGTAAATGAATGGATCAAAAAACTATGGTACATTTACACAATGGAATTCTATGCAGCAGAAAGAAAGGAGTTCCTACCCTTTTGCAACATCATGGATGCAATTGGAAAGCATTATGTTAAGCGAAATAAGCCAGGCAGTGAAAGATAAATACCATATGATCTCACCTTTAACAGGAACCTAAACAACAAAACAAAGAAACAAGGAAAATATAGTCAAAGACACTGTAATAGAGGACAGGCAGAAAGTGACCAGAGGAGAGAGAAGAGGGAGTTTCAGGAGAAATGGGGAAGGGTTTACAGGAACAAAGTTAAAAGACACATGGATAAAAACTAGAGGGAGGGTGGTAATGGGAGGGAAGTTGGGAGGGAGGGGTGGGTGGGCTTGATTGGGAATAAAGGGGAGAAAAATGTACTTGAACAATGATTAAAATAAAATTAAAGAAATGAGAAGTCTTCATCCTAACATGCAAATCAAAATCTAGATTGGACTGATAAATCTTCATATTGATTAATTAGCTGGAGCAATTGCATATAAGCGTGGCAATCTTAGGTAGTAGTCCATAATTATAACCTCTGTGCTATTAATTTTCTTTACATGAGGAAAGTGTGGTTTAGTAAAGTTAAGTAATTTGATAAATGCCACTTGACAATTTGATAACAAAGCTATGCAATTAGTGATTCTTAACTTTAAATATTGTGTGTGTATTTGTTCATTTGTATTTTCCTTCAGGTAGTGGTAACTTTCATAGCTTGATGAAATGTTGGGGACTGCCCTCCCTGGTCTCAGGAAGCTGTAACTACCCTGTGACTTAGGCTGAGTGAGAGACCTCTGGACCAGGAGCCACTAAGGAGACAAAACTTATTCCCCTGGCATGAATGCTACCTGTTCTGTGCCTGGTCTTTAATGCTTGATCAGTTAGCCAATGATGGGCAACAAATCTTTAGGAAAGAGATTGAGCCTAAGACAGGCATTGATCACAAAGGGGCCTCTGGGAAGAGACTCACGGGGCTATGGAAATGAAGGGGTGATCAACATCAACCCCTATGTCAAAGCCTGAGTCTTTGTACTTAGATGTGAGAAATCCAAGTCTCCTGAATCCCTTTGTTTCCTGACTGCCAGGCTCACACCTACAGAAAACAGCAAATAGCTAAAGGGGCTGCCCAGACCAGAGATGGTGGATCCCTGAGGTAATCAGGCCTGGGACATAGAATTTGCAAGATCCTGTGAGATCTGTTTCCTGGAGGATGTTATTAACTTGGAATTTGAATGCACAGACAGGAAACCAAAACTAGCTCTTTGAGCCCTGTAGTCCTTTCATATGATAAAACTCCAATCTCTGCCCTGAACCACAGCAGGAGTTCTGTTAGCATCTTTGTAAGTTACCTGTTTCCTTTGATCCTTTCCGCCAGACTGAATCCACAAACTGAGTCTGCTTTCTTAATAAAAACCTACTTGGGTAGAGGAATGGGGTGCTTTCCACTAGAGAAAGTGGCCATGCTCTGTATTCCCCCACAGAATCATGGTTGTTTCTGTGTATGTATTTTGCATGTTTTGACAAACATCCGCAGCAGGGATGGATACTGCAGGATGGCATTCTACTACAATGAAGGGATAAAAACAGGCCATGCAAACATCTTTATGATGGGTGCAGGGAACTCCCTGTGGCTAAAAATGTGACCTAAAATTTATTAGGGAGCTATGAATTCAGGTCTACTTCAAGTTGAATCCTGCTTCCTTTGCTTGCTGATTTTTGAGAAGTGATTTAGTTTCACTGAGCCTCAGTTTCTATTTGGAAAACAGGGATACTTTGTAAGCCAGGTTTTCTTGATTCTGACATTATTGGCATTTTTAGTCTAGCTAATTTTTTGTTGTTAAGAGGGGCTGTTCTGTGTAAGACTTTTAGCAGGATACCTGGTCTCTATCATTAGATATCTGTAGCATCAGATACTAGTAGCATCCTCCTCACAAATTGCAACAACCAAAAATGTCTCCAGGTGTTTCCAAATGTTCCCAGAGATGTAAAATCATTAACTTAGAACTACTGCAGTAAGCATTAACTAACATGTGCTCAAAGTACTCATGTAGCCCTTGGCTCAGGGCAACCATTCTTTGGTGACGAATTGCTACCTTTTCCACAGCCCCCACCCCCTGCATCCCCAGGATCAATTTCATCTACCATTACTTCTACATTTAGAGAGATTTGCTGGGTTTAAAACAGAGAATGAATCAGCTCCTTGATTCTGATTCTTATTTACCCAAATAGGTTTAAATTGCAAACTTGATGGTATCATTTTCAAAGTTGCCCCAAAGAATACCTTTTCCTTCACATTTTCAATGGATTAATCCACAAATTGCAGGCTCAACTAAAAAAAAATAACATTTAATATACCCAATAGCTACAATTTTATTTGTGGGAGAAGGCCCTGATTTTTTTCTTAAACTTGGAAGCAAATGCATGTTTAATGTGGGTTTTGGGTTCACCTGGCAGATTTGAGTTATATTGCAGAGAAAACTGAGCCAGTATAAAGCCACTAATGGCTGAGTGTGAAATAAAAGGCCCAGTGTAAAACAATTCAGATCTTCTGATGAAAATGCAACCCCCAAGAAGTGGGGAAAATGAAAGATACATGCATTAGTTTTGACTTGCAATAGTAGTGCAGAACCTCTATGCTCAGGAGTGACTGAATGAAAGAATCCCAGAGAAATGTTTGGAATGTGGTGGTAAGAGCCACCGTGATTCAGAGGAAGCCTCTCTGGGCATGGAAAAACCAGGCCAATCTGCTTGGAAACGAATTCGGTTTGGAGCCAGAGTGGGTGCCTGACTCTGGTCATCAAAGCAGAGATGTGTCTTGGGGCTCATCCATCATGTTCCACAAAAAAATCATGCTTGCAATTTTAGGACTAGAAGCCATTTGGGAGAAAAAGTCCAATGCAGTGAAGACTAGTTCTAATCTGGTCATCTGTTTTTAATGAACTTTCCCAGAAACTTTGACGGGTGCTTTCTCTCGATGCATGTGAATCTTGAAGCATCATTAACTTGGGAGACTACTTAGTGCTGGATGCAAACAGCAGAAACCTTTGATGACAACTGCATCATTAAATTTCACATATGTAATTGTAGTCTTAAAATGCCTAAGAAGATGTTTTTGTATTTATATTATAGATAGAAAAATTGACTCTCTAAAAGGCCCATGGTCCTTTAAATAATAACTATAAATAATAAATTCAACCTGAGGTCACTCCAAAATTCTATTTATGCTTTTTTCCCTTCCACCATGCAAAGGATGGGATAAGACTGTCTAATTATGTAGGTAATACCAGGTGTACCTAGATTTCAGGTAAGGAGCAGCCTTTTCTATAGGGTAACAGAAATAGGACACAGCCACATCCACACACCCAATTCTCTCCATCCCGAGTTGAGAGAGACCTCTGAGGCTCCCCATAGCTTCTGCATTAGTTTTAAGTGGGAAGGAGTAGAGCCTTCACATGATAAGCATAAGGCTTATTACAAACTCCTGTGATTTCCAATGCTCAGTACCTTCTGGTTGCACATGAACTTCTCGGGGTGCCTGTTAAAAGGGAGTTTTCAGGCCCTACCCTGAGGCTTTTGATCCAGTGGGCATGGGGACAGGGCCCCTCCAGACATCTGAATTTATGAAAAACTCTCAGATGGCTCTGGTAAGCTACTGGTTTCCTATCACAGCATATTTTCCCCTGTGTCTGAGATATCTCCCACTACCTCTTCCCACCTCCTCTGCAGACTCGTCCTCATCTTCAGGCCAGCTCATTCTTCCACCCGCTTCACCATGTTGAGCTCAGCACCCATTCTCTGTGCTCTCAGTGGCCCCACATCAAGTTACAGTTTCCATCTCAATAGGTGATAAACGATCCTGAAATCATTTGTTGCTACTTTCTAGAACAGGGGCTTTCCCTCCACTAAGGCTGATTCTGCTCCCAGGGGACATTTCACAATGTCTGGAGGCATTTTTGGTTGCCACAACTGGGAAAGGGTCAGGAATGCTGCTAAATGTTCTAGAATGCACAAAAAAATCCCCACAAAAGAGAATGAACCAAGCCCTGGCTTGTGTGGCTTAGTGGATTGAGCACCAGTTTATGAATCAAAGAGTCAGCAGTTCAATTCCCAGTCAGGGCACATGCCTGGGGTGTGTGAGAGGCAACCACACTTTGATGTTTCTTTCCCTCTCTTTTTCCCTCCCTTCCCCTCTAAAATTAAATAAAATCTTTAAAAAAATGATTCAATCCCAAATGTGAAGACTTTCTGTGGGTTTAACCTGCACACACTATTTAACTCCCCTCCAGAAAGCCTGCCTGATGGGAGTGAGACAGGTAGACAGGCAACCATGTCAGAGCCTCAGTGCAGCTGGGTTATTTAGAAGATAAGAAAAAATGGGCTTTTTCTTTTTACTCTACTCCTTCCCACTTAAAGCTAATGCAGAGGCAGTTTTTTTTCTGTGACTTCCCAGGTGCCATGGGTACCCCAAGCTCCCTTCGAATGCTCCCAGATGCCTTCCTGGTCAGGCCCTAGCTACACCCTGGAGATACATGGCAAAGTAAGAAGCACGTAACATTTGCCTGCAGGAAACTCACAGACAAGGTGAACACACTGAATGAATAGATACCAGTACCCCCAACAGGAGGCTTTTCAGCTGATCAGACCTGTAGGATCTGGACTTAAGATTATTGGGGCAAAGATCTGGGTAGACAAGAGGACATAATCTTATATGCACTGTATATGCACTGTGATGGTGTTAGGTGTGTGTGACATTTCTGTAGAATGTCACAGACACCTGGGATAATTGCTGTTCTCCCTTCACCACTGGGAGGTTACTGGTAAGTAACTTGCCTGAAGGAGTGGGACCAGGAGTGCCTGCCTCCATCCACACATGATAGTGATAAGAAACCCCCACCTCACTGCTCCACCATTTCCCACTCTTATGCTTGGCCTTACTGGGCCATTCCCAGGAGAAATTGGTCCATGCTTGCTTTCTTGGACTCATAACCAGATCCTGTCTGTCCTCTGTGCTCAGTGTAACCTGTGAGTCCATACTTACGGAAGGTTTGTATGAGCATACCACCTACCCCTGTCACCCCCACTCATACCCTGCCCCCCTCAACCACACTGTCCTGGAGGTTTTGCTTAGAAAAAGGTAGCCCTTCTTTTCAGAGATAAATTGATTCCCCCCATTTACACTGTTGATCTGGCTGGTTTATACACTGCTCTGAACCTTGTAAATCACCACTGTCAAACCTGCTTATCTGACTAGGAAGGCTGGAGGAGCCAAGCCATAAAATTTAATGAAATTACTGCAGAAGCTAGAGTGTTAGTGACAATGAGGTGGAATTATAATTTGGAGAATGGCAAGGGTGGTTTAGAATTCTCCAATGTCTATCTGTAAAGTCATTATTCAAAGTCTTCTGTTTTCCCTGATGGCCAGGATTAATATCATCCTCTGTCAGCTTTAGGAGGGCTAGCTGGCCTCTCCATACTATTTTTATCAGGTTAACAGAATTTTAACATTGGGGGGGGGTGTCTCAGGTTCAGCTAGTTCAATACTATTTTATGATTGGGGAAGCTAAGATTCAGACAGATGCTGGAGCCTCTTTACTGTAACTGAATGTTTTAGTTACAGAACCAATATTTAGCACTCAAATCTCTTGGCTGATAGCCTAGTGCCCCTTTTCTATCACTTTAGAATACATTTTAAGATTAAAAATTATATCCACATACCACTGTGAATTATCATTTAAACACAGACAAAGCTAGGTAACAGGAGTGAGAGACGAGAAGAGATCCAGATTCTAACAGGGTGAGATTTTAAACATTTTTACTTTCTCTGCAAGGAACTCCCAGCCTGAGCTGGACCAGGAAAACCTGCTCTCACTACCCAAATCTCACATCAATTAAACACTTTTTTTTTCTGGCACCAACTTTTTTGCTAGATCTTAAGAGACAGAAAATGCAAGTCCCAGTGCCTGCTCTTAGTGAATTCACAGTCTGTTGGGAAGGTGGGAAAGTAGGCAAATTATCTCTCAAACCAATGTTGTGTATGAAGACAGAAATGTGCATAGATCTTGGAGACAGAAGTGCTAACAAGAGTGGTTGTTCTCTGTGGCTATCAGGGAAGGTTTCCTGGGAGAGATGTTACCTGATCAAGAGAACAATTCAGCCTGGTGTGACATAGGCAGGTCATTGTCTTGAACGGCTGCTTTTCTTTCATAGTATGATGTTTCTCTCCTTGGTTTATAGTCTGCATCTTGAGAAGTAGAACAAGACCTTCCTTTGTACATGTTTGGGTTTCATCAATGCACAGCTCAAGTTCATATCCACTCAGGTGCATGAATCGGATGGATGAACTGAACATCATTAGAACACATCATTGGAACATATGCAAAGTGCAGATGATCATGCTTACTTTGAAGGGTCATTGGAAATTTAAATTATGCCAAGCTTGTAGAAAGTTCTTGGCATAAAGAAGCTAAGAGCTTTAAACACTCATTTTGTGCCAGACACTGTTGCAAATGTAACATTAAATAGCAGTAGGCACTCTGTTAGTTGCTGAACCCCATATTTCCTGAGAGGATCACTGTAAGAATGTTTTTTTCTTTCAAGAACTAGGCCCAAGAGTTGTCCTGAGCCAATGAGAACAGCTTGGCAGGCAGCTGCCCACATAGGCTGTCTCCATTGGCACTCAGCACAGAGGAGATGGAAGAGCAGTCTCTGTCCTCCCACCAGGCAGTGAATCCTGCTAATGGGACTGAGAGTGACCAGTCCCCACTGGTCTTTCTAGCTTTGAGGGGGTGGGTCTAAAATGAGACTTCAAACCAATAAATTCTCAAACTTAACTGGAATTTTCAGAAATGCTACATGTGAGATTTATTTCACTATGGGCTCCACCAGGTCTGACAATAGCAATGCCTGTGCAAGGATAAGTTATGGGAAAAGCATTGGTTTTGGAATCCTATAGGCATGAGTTCAAATTCCAACTGTGCCATATGGAAATACAGAGATCTGGGGCAATTCCTTAAACTTCGAGTTTAGATTCCTTGCCTACAAAGTCAGGACATAAACACTGACTCTTTTTTATCATTGTGAGGGTTGTATGAGATTATGTAGGTACTTGGCTCACAACACTAATTGCCCTACTTCTGTGTCCTCACATGAAAGTCTCAGGGCAAGTTGGCACTGACTGAGCTTGTCTCTTCTAAGACTTGTCATTTCTTTACACCATTAATAATTAACCCATCTACAAGCTGTCTAACCTAGGAATGCCTACCTGTGCCAGGTCTTCTCTCAGACACCCCAGATATGCTCTGATCCAGAGCTGTGGTGAGATCACTGGGACAGAGTCTGTTCTTGGCTTTGTAATCCCTGTCAGTGTCCACTCTGATGGAGGGAGCTGGACCCCACATGTACCCCTGGCTGTCCAGATATACACCAATAAACCAACACTTCCTGCGTTTTGTAGTCTTTTAATGGGAAAACACTGTTAACAAGGGGAAACTTCAAACAATATCACTGTTAGTTTTTAAAATTGTTAGGCCATTTCACTGAAAGAAATAAAAAGAAATGTAAAAAACAACACATAAAACCCTAGTCATCCTCCTACTTTTAAGGGCACTTTGGTCTTTGGGACCCACCATAGATGGTTGTCATGCCCTCACCCATCACTCCTCTCAGTTCAAAAACCCTAAAAGGACACCTATTTTCCCCAGGGACTCCTCATTAATTGACCCTGCCTTCAAGAGTTTTATGATGTCAAGAGGGAGACAGACAAATATGATATGAACTGTGACAGAGAAGGCAGAAATCAGGGTAATCTATACTGTACAGACAGTCTCAGCACCACTGAAACAACTAGAGATTGCTAAATTAATCATTTGAGCTCTTGGAAGTTGCCTTTATATGACATTTCTGAACCAGTTTTTTTTTTCTAGGCGAAAAAATCATAGCACTGACAGGTGGTGATCATGTGAAGGAGGATTGACTTCATGCCCTAAATACAGCAGCCCCTCCTCCTTTTAGTCCCATGTATCACAGGTGCCCTTCATCTCACAGGACTTGGGGTTGTAAGTGGCTTCTATAGATTTCAGGTTTTCACTGTTATAGTTGTGACTACCAAAAACTTTCAAAACTTTTAGGAAAGAGAGAATCAGCCATCAGCAGGTTTCTTAGATTTTCTTTTGGAGCAGGAATAATTCTACTTGGAAATTACATTATGAGGATGGCAGGCCCTGTCCTGCCTTCTACTACCTGAGATGTCTAGACATCCTCAAACTTTTCTGGGCTTCGCATTCAGTGTGGATAGTGGAGTGAGGATAGTTTTCACTTAGCCATATATTGTAGAAATTTTTCTATGTCAATATGTTATCTACCTTGTTCATTTTAGAGACTATTTAATGTATTTCCAAGTATTGATATAATATAATTTATTTAACAACTCTCATATTGATGGTTGTTTTTCATTTTTTTTTCTATCTAAAACAATGCTGTGATGAACTAGCTTGTCTAAAAATCAATGTATGTTCTGGAGAGCATTTTTCTAGAATAGTTTTGAAGTAATTGAATTGCTGGTTAAATGATGGGAACATTTAATACTTAATAGTATCTACAAATTGTCTACCAAAAATGTATCTAATTTATACTTCCTCTGCCTATTTAGCTCAATGCCCTGCAGCATTGCAAATTACACAAAAGATGAAGAGCCAAAGTCAGACGGTTAAGTGAGTTTCCCAATGTCATGCAAGTATTAAATAATCCAGCAGAGATCTGACTGAGGTCAGCTTGTGTTTGTTTCACTCTGTGCTATACATCTTCTTTCTGGGTCCCTTGGTTTTTGTGACCCCTGGAAGTAAGGGCTCATGCACAATGGAATGACAGGAGGCAGCAGGAATCCTGGAGAAAATGCATTAGGACTGGAACAGTAACACCAGCGAGGACAAGTAAAGCCACCCTAGACAAATCCTTTTATGTAAATTAAAATTAAACACAAAATAATGTTTATAAAATATGTGTAATAAATAAAAATAATGCAATAAATGCCAATATATTTCTCACGGTTTAATAAACAAAGCAATGGCAAAGTCTGAATGCCAGGAGCACCTTTCCCGCATCCCAACCTCTTTTCTTTCCCAGAGGTACCCACTCTACTGAATTTGTGCTTATCATTCCCTTGCATTCCTTCCCAGTGTTAGCAAGGATGACTGAGTCTATAACAGGGTCATTGTATAATGCTTTTGAGAATGTGTGCTGTCCACTTCCAGTTTTACCTGCAGCAGTAAGTGTAGCTCCAGGTCAACATGGCCCTGACTTCCAGGTCCCAAATGTATAAAGCACTTCGTGTTGCAAATTTTAAACTTTATTTAAATATAATTGCACCATATGTACTCATCTGCAGTTTGCTTTCTGTTGCTCAGCATAGCCTTGTGAGGGGCGAGGCACCATCTGCTCATGGGTGTAGTTCATTTATTTTCACTGCGGTACAGTATTGCATGGTACCAATGTCCCAGGCTTTCTGCATTCTCCTGTCATTGGTAGTTTAGCTTGTTTCTGAGGCTTTGCTGTTGTAAAAGGTGCTGCTGGGAACATTTTAGAGATCTTCCCTGGAGCCATCCTGGGAGAAGAATGTGGGAACTGGAAATGCACAAGGCACAAATTCAATTTTACTAGATAATGCCAGATTGTTACTCCACAGCAGTATCTGTTTTTTTCTTAACATCCTTCCATAACTTGATTTTTTTCAGACTTTTGAAAATTCTGCATCTGATGGATATAAAATAGCACTCAACTGCGGTTTTAGTTAGAATTTTCCTAACTAATGAGTTGAGCATTGTTTCATACTCTAACAAGTCACTGACATTTCTTTATGAAGTATTTCTTCAAGTCTTTGGCACATTTTTCTTTTGGATTATCTTTTTCATATGGATTTGTAATATTTCTTTAAGTATTTTTGTATTCTAATTCTTTGTGAGTTATAATTTGTGGCATATGTTCATTTTTACAATGGTTTCTTATAACAGAAAGAAGTTCTTAATTTTAATAGGTTTACATTTACTTTTTCTTTATGATTTGCCTTTTTTGAATCTTAAGAAATCCATTTTATTCTGCAATCATAAAGATATTCTTCCATATGGTATCCTAAACTGTTTGTAGTTATATGTTACACATTTAAATCTTTAAAGTATCTGAAATTAATTTTGTGTTGTGTGAGGTAGTACTCCAATTTCTTTTTCTATTTTTTTCTCTTTATGTGGATAATGATTGTCTTTTGGGGACCATCCTGTCTGGTCTCAGGAAGCTGTAACCCCCTGTGACTTAGGCTGAGTGGCAGACCTCTGGACCAGGAGCCACTAAGGAGACAAAACTTATTTCCCTGGCGTGAATGCTACCTGTTCTGTGCCTGGCCTTTGATGCTTGATCAGTTAGCCAATGACGAGTAACAATTCTCTAGGAAAGAGAATGAACCTAAGACAGGCATGATCACTAGAAGGTCTCTGGGAAGAGACTCACAGGGCTGTGGAAATGAAGGGGTGATCGACACCAATCCCTGCTCCCTTGGCTTTGTCAAAGCCTGAGTCTTTGTTCTTAGATGTGAAAAATCCAAATTTCCTGGCTGTCTCTGTCTTCTGCCCAACTCAGGCCTGCAGAAATAGCTAAAGAGTGCAGCCCAGACCAGAGATGGCGGACCCCTGGGGTAATCAGGCCTGGAACATAGAATATGCAAGATCCTGTGAGATCTGTTTGCTGGAGGATGTTATTAACTTGGAATTTGAAGGCACAGACAGGAAATCTTTGGAACCTGTAGTCTTTTCATATGTTAAAACTCCAATCTCTGCCCAGAATCACAGGAGAAGTTCTGTTAGCATCTTTGTAAGTCTCCTATTCACCTTTGATCCTTTCTGCCAGACTATGAATCCACAAACTGAGTGTGCTTTCTTAAATAAAAACCTACTTGAGTAGAGAAACGGCACACTCTCCACTAGAGAGAGTGGCTATTCCATCCTCTATTCCCCCACAGGACCTGGTTTGTCTCTGTGTATGATTTTTCTCATGTTTCGATGAGTATCTGCAGCCGAGATGAATACTGCTGGCTGGTATACTCCACAATTGTCTCAAAACAGATTATAGCAAAGACTAAGCTTTCTCCATTGTTACACATTAAATTTTGAAATGCAAAGTTCTGTGTATGGACTCTGTGTTCTCCTGTCAGTTACTAATGTACCTGCACCAGTGCCATGTGTTCTTAGTTACTGTGGCTTTTTAATAAGTCTGGTGAGTAGGACTACTCACCTGCTTTCTGCTCCTTAGGTCTTCCATATACTTTTTTGCAGTTGCTTGTCAATTACCACAAAATAGCTTTCAGGATTTGGGTTAAATTTTCACTGACTTTTATGTCATTTTTGAAATAAATGACTTTAAGCTGCTTAGTTTTCTCATCCATGAAAATGGTACATTCCTTTATTAATATATTTTACTATAGTTTTATAATTTTCTGTACAACAAGCTTAAATTGTTGGGCTAGATATATTCCTAGCTACTCTATGATTTCAAAGTATTTAAATATTATCTTTAGGTAAAGTTTAAAGTATTGGGTGCTCTTGCATATAAATTATTTTTAAATCATAGTACTTTGTTATATATATATTTTTAATTCTCATAATTTACCTACTTCCCTCCTTTCTTCTTTCTTTTTTTTTAAGATTTTATTTATTTTTAGAGAGGGAAGGGAGGGAAGGAGAGAGAGAGAGGGAGAGAAACATCAATGTGCAGTTGCTGGGGGACATGGCCTGTAACCTAGGCATGTGCCCCGACTGGGAATCGAACCTGCAATGCCTGGTTCACAGCCCGCGCTCAATCCACTGAGCTACACCCACCAGGGCTTCTTTCTTGTTCTTATACTTTTCATTTCTTTATCTCTTCTTACTGCATGGTAGGTCACTAGGAAATGTGGACTAGAAATGGTAATCACAGGCACCCTTCCTTTCTCCTGTTCATAAAGGAAATGTTTTCAGAATTTTTCCATTTAGTATGACATGTGTTTTAAGTTGTTTGTAGTTACATTTTACCAGTTTAAGAAAATTTACTTACTTTTAGTTTGCTAAGAGTTATTTTTTAAACGAGTGGGATTTTCTTTTCATCAACATTTTTTATTCTCTGTTAGATTGTTATTATAGAATTTATATAACCTGATTTCTAATGTTAAATTGCCCTGTAAGTCCATGTCATAATGCATTATCATTTCTGTGCATTTTGGATTCAGTTTGCTAACATTTATCTAAGGTTCAGGAGTTTTGTTCCCTACCTCTTGGCACTACTCAGATTAGCTTTCTTCTTTTTCATTTTTTAAGTATTTTTTATTGATTATGCTATTACAATTTTCTAAAATTTCCCCCTTTACCCCCCTCCACCCTGCCCCCCCAACCCTCCAACATTCCCACCCCTTAGTTCATGTCCATGGATCATACATATAAGTTCTTTGAGTACTTTGTTTCCTATACCATTTTTATCTCTCCCCTTCTATTTTAATGCCTACCAATTATGCTTCTTCTTCCCTGCACCTTCTCCCCATTCATCCCTTCCTCCTCCACACTGAAATCCTTCCATGTGACATCCATTTGTCTGATTCTATTCCTATTCTAATTGCTTGCTTAGTTTTTGTTTTCATTGTTTTTCTTTTCTTTTAGGTTCATTTGTTGATAGTTGTGAGTTTGTTGTCATTTTACTGTTCATATTTTTGATCTTCTTTTTCTTAGATAAGTCCCTTTAACATTTCATATAATAAGGGTTTGGCGATAATGAACTCCTTTAACTTGACCTTATCTGGGAAGCACTTTATCTGTCCTTCTGTTCTAAATGAGAGCTTTGCTGGATAGATTAATCTTGGATGTTATGACTTCAAATACTTCTTTCTGTCCCCTTCTTGCCTGAAAGGTTTGTTTTGAGAAATTAGCTGATAGTCTTATGGGAACTGCTTTGTAGGTAGCTGTCTCCTTTTCTCTTGCTTCTTTTAGGATTCTTTTTACTTTAATTTGTGGTAACTTAATGATGGTGTGGCTTGGTGTGTTCCTTTTTGGGTCCAACTTCTTTGGGACTTTCTGGGCTTCTTGGACTTCCTGGAACTCCATTTCCTTCACCAGATTGGGGAAAATTTCCTTCATTATTTGTTCAAATAAGTTTTCAGTTTCTTCCTCTTATTCTTTTCCTTCTGGCACTCCTATAATTCAGATGTTGGAATATTTCAGGCTGTCCCAGAGGTTTGTAAGTCTCTCTTCACTTTTTTGAATTCTTATTTCTTCATTCTGTTCTAGTTGGATGTTTATTTTTCCCTTTTGTTCCAAATCATTGCTTTGAGACCTGGTTTCCTTCCTATCACTGTTGGTTCCCTGAATATTTTGCTTTATTTCATTTTGGGTACCTTTCATTTGTATTTTCATTTTTTGACCAAGCTCACTCAGTTCTGTGAACATTTTGATTTCTAGGGCTTTAAATTCTCCATCAGGTAAGTTGGCTATCTCTTCATCACAGTGCTTTTTCTGAAGTTTTGCTCTGTTTTTTTTTTGTTTGTTTGTTTCTTTGTTTGTTTTCATTTGGGCCATATTTCTTTGTCTAGGAACACCTGTTAAGTTGTAAGAGGGTGGGGCCTTAGATATTCACAGGGCAGGGCAACCCTCTGCTGCGCTACCTGTAGGGGAGGGGCCAGAGAGAGAACAATGTAACCTGCCTGCTTGGCTCTTGCCCACTTTTCAACAAACTCTCGTGTGAGACTGGGAGTTTCTCCCACTGTGGCAACTGCTTCTGTAGTCCACAGTCAGCTCTGAGTCTCAGTGTCACCTTTAGCCAGCCCCACCCATGTGGTCTGCTGCCTCCATGGGGGTTTTTCTCAGTTGACCCCTCCCATGTACGTGGTCCACAGCCTGCCTACCAGTCTGGTTTTTCTGGTTGACTTTTTCTTTAATTTCTTGTTTGTTGGAGTTCCATGCAGTTTGATTTTCTGGCACTTTTGATTATTTGTTGATTTTAGATTGGTTGTTATCCTCCTTTCTTTGTGCGAGGAAGTGAAAGTTTTTTACCTATGCCTCCATCTTGGCCGGAACTCCTATTATTTCTAATACTGATTATTTCCTTCCATTATCAGTCTTACAAAGTAGTTGTCCATTTTATGAAATATCTGCTTTATATTTTCTTCCTTGCGTTTATGTTGTGACATCTCTAGTTGGGGTCTTTGCTTATTGAATTTTATCCTTTGATTTTGTTTTTTTATTAAAATTATATTTTAGGGATTATGCTATTAGAGTTGTATCAATTTCCCCCCTCTGCCTACCCAGCATCCCCCAATTTCTCACACAATCCCCATGCCATTGTTCATGTCCATGGGTCATGCATATGTGTTCTTGGGCTACTTCATTTCCTATACTGTACTTTACATTCCCATGACCATTCTGTAGCTACCTATTTGTACTTTTTAATCCCCTCACCTCTTCACCCATTTCCCCATACCACCCTCCCATCTAGCAACCATCAAAATGCTCTCCATATCCATGGTTTTATGTTCTTCTTGTTTGCTTAGTTTGTGTTTTTAGATTTAATTGTTGGTATATATGTATTTATTGCCATATTATTGTTCACTTTTTGATCTTCCTTTCCTTAAATAAGCCCCTTTAATGGTTTGGTGATAATGAAGTCCATCAGGGTTTTTTTTTTTTTGTCTGTGGAGGTCTTTATCTGCCCTGTGATTCTAAATGATATCTTTGCTGGGTAGAGCAATCTTGGCGGTAGGTCCCTGCTTTTCATGACTTTGAATATTTCTTGCCAATCCTTTCTAAGCTACAAAATTTATTTTGAGAAATCAGTTGATAATCTCATAGGTATTCCCCTATAGGTAACTAACTACTATTGTTGCTTCTAACTAACTAATTAACTTCTCTTGTTGCTTTTAAGATTCTCTCTTTATATTTAATCATTGGCATTTTAATTTTGATGTGTCTTGGAGTGGGCCTCTTTACCTCTATCTTGTTAGGGACTTTCTGTGCTTCCTGGATTTGCAAGTCTATTTCCTTAATTAAATTATAGAAATTTTATTTCATTATTTCTTCAAATAAATTTTCAATTCCTTGCTCTTTCTCTTCTCCTTCTGATACCCCTATGATGAGAATATTAGAATGCTTAAAGTTGTCCCTGAGGCTGCTTACACTCTCCTTGTTTTTTTTTTTTCATTCTATTTTTTTGTTGTTGTTCTGATTGGTTGTTCTTTGCTTCCTTATGTTGCAAATCACTGATTTGATTCTCACTGTTGTTTCCCTGTAAATTGTTCTCCACTGTTGTTTCCCTGTAAATTGTTCTCTATTTCAATTAGTAAATCCTTTATTTCTGACTGGATCTTTTTATGCTGTCGAGGTCCCTACTAAGTTCCTTGAGCATCCTTATAATCAGTGTTTCGAATTCTGCATCTGATAGATTGGTTATCTCCATTTTGTTTAGTCCTTTCTTTGGAGTTTGGATCTGTTCTTTTATTTGGGCAATGTTTCTTTGTCTCCTTGTTTTGGCAGCCTCCCAGTGTTGGTTTCTATGTATTAGATAGAGCTGTTGTGACTCTGTCTTGGTAGTGTGGCCTAATGAGGTATGTGTCCTGTGGGGTCCAATGGCACAGCTTCCCTTATCACCCAAACTGCGTACTCAAGTTGTGCCCTGTGTGTGGATTGGGTACACCTTCCTCTTGTAGTAGCTGAGCCTTGATTTCTGTTGGTAGGTCAATGGGAGGGATTTACCCAAGCTGTGACCACTAACCACCAACCTCCACCCTCTCTGGAGGATCAGCTGTGTGGGGGTAGGATGGTGGTGATCTGACATGGTCTGTAGCTGTCCACTTGGTGTGAAGGCACTGGGGTTTCCCAGGTAGTGCAGGCCAATATCAGTTCCTACCTCTGTTCTGCCTCAGGCCACACTGCCTGAGCTATAAAGCAATATGAGATGGCTGCTACTTGGGCTCAGCTTAGAGATTGCCAGGTGAAGCCAAGCTGTGAATCTAGGTTGGTTGCTGCTAGTGCCAGGCCTAGGGACACTTAGCAAGAGATATAGGTGCTGGAGGCTCACTGAGGCTGGCTGTTGCTTGTTTGAGAGGATTTAGGAAGGTGTGAAGCATGAGCCAAGACCAGTCATTCATGTGGAAAAGTCATTGTTGACAGCTGGTTGGATCCATTATTTGGGTGGGATGGTGGCTCAGGGAATATCCAGGGTGGGACAGTGTTACCCAGGTTGATGGAATCTCAGATATGTCACCTACCTGCTCTGTGGCTCTGAAGGGGAGAATGTTCAGAAATGGAACAATGGCCTAGCCCCACTTTTCTGTCTGGGAGAAAGCTGCCTCTCAGCTCCTGTGTTGATGCCAGAATCTTCAGTTCCTTCCTATATGCCGCTGGTGCCTTTCAAGCTGCTACCCAGGTACTTGAGCTCAGAGAGAGTAAGTCTGAGTAAGTTTGTGTGTGTGTTCTTTAAAACTGCTTGGGACTCCAGAAGTTTCCTCTACCAACTCAATCCCCACTGGTTTTTGTAGCCTGAAGTTTTGGGTAACTATCTTCCTGGCCCTGGAACCCTGGGCAGGGGAGCCTGGTGTAGGGCTGAGACTCCTCACTCCTGAGATATCCCTCCCAAATTTTTAGCCACCACAGATGGATGTGGGGCCCATCCCCATCTCCATACCAGTCTGGATGGATGGGTTTTCTTTAGTTCTGTAGTTGTCAGACTTCTATTTAACTCAATATCTAATGGTTCTGTGTGAGAGTTGTTCTACAGTTTAGTTGTAATTTTGATGTTATTGTGTGAGAAGGTGAGCCATGTTTACCTATGCCGCCATCTTGACTGGTAGTCTCTTTGGTTTTCTAATATAAATTATTAGGTTATGTAACAGGGTGCAGCCAAGAGGGGAGCCCCAAATAGGGATTTGTAATAGGGTCCAGAAGAGCTTGGAGATAATTGGCTCCACATCACAGGGCCACACCTGCCCAGAACGCTGGCAGCTGTGGCCAATTATGAGAGGAGCCAAAAATGGAGTTGCAGAGGAAGATTAGTGCTGGGATTTAAATGGAGGCACAGCAGCCATTGGGCAACTCTCTTTTTGGGACCACACGTCTGTTTAGCACTGTGCGGCTTTGGTGTCTTGGTTGGGACCATGAGGCTTGGGTGAGAGTCAGGACCATGAGGCTTTGGAAGGGCTCCCTTTTGCCACATGGAGGGTGCTGGGAGAACTGTGTGCATTTGTGGGGAACTTTAGTTTGTGTTATTTCAAATGAATAATAAATTCCTTTCCTTTTCACTGATCTCTGGTATTAAGAGACATCTTTCCTCAGGCGGTGGGCAAAACAAACCCAGATAGGTGGGGAGGAACCCCATGTAGACTGTAACAGTTATACATTTTCCTTTAAATACCAATTATCTGAATTCTGCAATTTTGTTATGGTGTAGTTTCCTTATTGACCAATTCTAAGTATTTTAACATAATTATGATTTATTTGATCCAAAATTATTTCAACTGTATTTTAATAACAATTTTTGTTTACATTTTGTTACTTATTTCTGATATATAAGACTATATGGGAAATTTTAATTTCTTATAATATCAAGAAATTGTAAATCTATCTTATTTTATAACATCTAACTAATTTTATTAATTTTTGTTCCTTAAATTATGGCATTGTTGATCAATTTTCCTAATGTTTTATATTTGCTTAAGAAAGATGCATATTTTATATTGATTATGTTAATATGCTAATTATGTGTGTTGTTAGCTAGTTGTATTGCTCTGAATTTGTATATGAATATTATGTTTGATATATCTATCATTGACCATAAAATTTGTGTTTAAAGATCCTACCATGATGTTACTGATGATAGTGGTGACTTTTTTTCTTCATAGTCCTTCCAATTTCTGCTTATTATATTTTAGGCTATGTTATTTTGTGCATACAACTTTAGAATTATTATCTTCCTTTATCATTAAATCTTCAATTATTTAATAGGGGTTTTCTGTTAATACTTTATAGCAAAGTCTGTTTCATCCATTATTAATAAAGTTACATATATGTTTTGGTTAGTACTTGCCTGTTATAACTATTTTTACATTCTTTTACTATTATTCCTTCTAATACTTATAAATTAGAAATGAGAAATGTTTCCCCTGAATATCATAAGGACACCTTTTGCTTAAAGGTTTTGTCTAGCCTGACAATCTTTGTATTTTATTTAAATTTTATGTTTAATTGTCATTATATTTATATTTACTTCTATCATTTTTGTATTTGTGCTTTGTACATTATTCATTTTTGTATGCTTTTTCCTTATTTTTAAGTGATTGAGCATATTTTCTCATTAAACCATTTCCTCTCTGCTATTTTTGAACTAATTAAGTCTATGTTTTATTCTGTTAATGGTTACCTTAGAAAATTTAAGATGTTTACTATCTCTACCCTTTCCCTGAACAATACAAGGCATATAATAAACTAACTTCAATAGCACTCCTTCTTGCTGTTATTATTGTGGATATTTTTTTGATTTATCTTGTTGTGTCACTCAGATCTTAATAAACAATATTTTTATTGTCTTTTGCAGTCAATATTTGAATATATTTACCTTCATATTTACTATTTTATTTCTCTTGACTTATTCTTATATCTAGAGCCTTCCATTGATTGCTTTCTAAAATAACATTATATGAAGGTCTTTGGGGTTTAATGCTCAGTTTTTGTTAGTCTGATCATTTTTCTGTTTCCTTTTTTTGTTTGTTACTTCACAACCTTTCAGGAAAATAATAATACTTAATAAACATGCATTTTCTCTCAGTACATTCAAGATATTATTCCACTGTTTTCTGAATTCCATTTGCTATTTGTCACTCCTTTATTGATTATCTGTCTTTTTCTCTCTGAAGATTTTTAGATAGTCTCTTTTTCTGTTAGGTATTATACAGTTTCACAATGATGTTTCTAAGTGCGGATTTTATTTTTATAACACTTGAGGTATACCTGCTTTTATAAGTAGTGTCTTTTATTAGTTTTAAAGTTTTCATTCATTATTTCTTCAAATACCATCTCTCTATATATCTCATTCTATTGTTCTAGGCTTCCAACTAGATGAATATTAGAGGTCTGCATTCTGTTCTTCATGTTTTCTAACCCTCCTTTGTTATTCCTGACTCATGTTTCTGTACTGCATTATAGAAAATGTCTTTAGATCTTGCTTTCATTTTAGTAAATATATCTCCAGCTTTGAAGTAATTTTCTGTTAAAACCACCCATTGGACTTCCTGAATTATTATACATTTTTGAGTCACATTTTTTTGTCAAAATGGTTTGAACATTTTAATAGTCTTTCATTATTTGTTCACCTTATCAATGTCTTGTTTTTCTAAAACCCATTAAATATACATATTTTAATATATTTTTGAACTTTATTTTTATTGTTCACGCTTTTATAGATGTCCCCATTCCCATCCCCTTTGCCCACCTCCACCCAGCCTCCATGCCCCCGCTTCCCTCTGGCACTCACCACACTGTTGTCTGTTTCCATGTGCTATGCATATATTTTTTGGCTCATCCATTCATCTTCCTTAATTTAGTTTCCCCCACCCCTCCCATCTGACAGCAGTCAGTCTGTTCCATGTGTCCATGCCTCAGTTTCTATTTTATTTGTCAGTTTATTTTGTTTATTAGATCCCACATATGAGACCATATAGTATTCTTGCTGGTAATTCTGAGTATGGAGTTGGTGAGAATTGGTTGCCTCCTGTTATTACTGCTAATTCTCACTCAAGATACCTGTTCTCCTGCTTATTTCTTAAATTTTTGACTGAAAGCAGAATCCTTGGAAGTTCATCTGTGGGAGATTCTGTAAATCTTGTGATGAATATTTGTTTCTACATATTACCTGGGCTTGACATTTTAAACTGAGTTTATAGCTTGAGATTTTTTTTCAAACTTCCAGGTAGTGTGATTTTATGCTGTGATTTTAGTAAGAACAGGATTTTTAAATTAATTCTCAGGATAGATATTTTCCCTTTCACTGAGTGCCAATAGTTCATGACAGTCATGGTTTGTTGTTTCCGCCTTGTGGTGTGTAAAGGGAGAATGTGTGTGGGATGCAGGTTTATTTCTTGTTCACTCTTGTACTAAAATGTGATCAATTTTCATAATTGTTACACATGTGCCTAAGAAAGATTTGTGTTGATGTGCTAACTACATATGTTTAATTAAGTTTGCTAGTTATGTTGCTCAGATTTTGTATATGAATACTGACTGCACTGAACACTCGAGTGTACATATCTTTTGGATTCAACTTCATGGAATTAGACTCTCACCTTGGTAGACCTTATGTGTTGTATCTTGTTACTCGATTTCTACAGTGTCATGAAGGGATACTCAATATCTTCTAAGAGAAAAGTTGCTTCTATATTTGACCCGACTGTCTAGGTTCCACATTTCACTTGACTTTGACATTTTCAGTACTCTCTATTCTGTGCTAGATACTCAACAATCTGAGAAAATAAATTTTCAACAATTTTTCAGCATTTTCAGTGGCATTTTTCCTCCCATTTGGAAGGGTAGTCAGTGTCTCTATTCTATCACAGTATCTGAAATATAAGTATTAAAATCGGTCTTTTTTTCTTTACTTTTTATTTTAATTGTTATTCAAGTACAGTTTTCTTTTACTCCCAACCCAGCCCACCCCCCTCTCATTTCCAACCACCCCTAGTTTTTGTCCATGTGACTTTTATACTTGTTCCTGTAAACCCTTCCTTTTTTCCCTCCCTGATATTCCCTCCTCCCTCCCCTCTGGTCACTGTCAGCCTGTTCTCTATTTCAGTGTCTTTGGTTGTATTTTGTTTGTTTGTTTGTTTTTTTTTGTTGTTGTTTCAGTTTCTGTTACAAATGAGATCATATGGTATTTGTCTTTCACTGCCTGGCTTATTTCGCTTACCATAATGCTTACCAGTTGCATTCATGCTGTTGCAAAGGCTAGGAGCTCCTTCTTTCTTTCTGCTGCATAGAATTCCATTGTGTAAATGTATCATAGTTTTTTGATCCACTCATTTACTGGTGAGCACCTAGGTTGCTTCCAACACTTGGCTATTGTAAATTGTGCTGCTATGAACATTGGGGTGCATAAGTTCTTTTGGACTGGTGTTTCAGGGTTCTTAGGATATAATCCTAGTAGTGGAATTGTTGGGTCAAAAGGCAGATACATTTTTAGTTTTCTTAGAAAATTCCATAGTGTTTTCCATAGTGGTTGTACCAGTCTGCAATCCCACCAACAGTGTACTAGGGTCCCCTTTTCTCTCCAACCTCTCCAACACTTGTTGTTTGTTGCTTTGTGTATGATGGCCATTCTTACTGGTGTAAAGTGGTATCTCATTGTGGTTTTAATTTGCATCTCTCTGATAGCTAGTGATACTGAGAATCTTTTCATGTGTCTCTGGATCCCCTGTATGTCCTCTTTGGCAAAGTGTCTGTTCAAGTCCTTTGCCCATTTTTTAATTGGGTTGCTTTTCTTCTTAGAGTGGAGTCATGTAAGTTCTTCATATATTTTGGAGATTAAACTGTTGTCTGAGGTATCATTGGCAAATATGTTTTCCCACACAGTTTGTTCTCTTTTTATTTTAATACTGTTTTCTTTTGCCATGCAGAAGCTTTTTATTTTGATGAGATGCCATTTGTTTATTCTTTCCTTTATGTCCCTTGCTCTAGGGGACATATCAGTAGAAATGTTGCTTCATGAAATAACTGAGATTTTCCTGCCTATGTTCTCCTCTAGGACTTTAATGGTGTCATGGCTTATATTTAAATCTTTTATCCACCTTGAATTTATTTTTGTGTATGGTATAAGTTGGTGCTCGAGTTTCATTTTTCTTTGCATGTAGCTGTCCAATTTTCCCAACACCATTTGTTGAAGAGGCTATTGTTACTCCATTTTATGTTGCTGCCTCCTTTATCAAATATTAATTGACCATAGAGACTTGGGTTTATTTCCAGGCTCTCTATTCTATTTGTCTACGTGCCTCTTTTCATGTGAGTACCAGTCTGTTTTGATTACAGTGGCCTTGTAATACAGTTTTGTATTAGGTATTGTGATTCCTCCTACTTTGCTCTTCTTTCTCAAAATTGCAGCTATTCTAGGTTATTTATGATTCCATATAAATTTTTGAAGTGTTTGTTCTATGTTTGAGGAATATGTCATTGGTACTTTAATAGGTATTGCGTTGAATGTGTAAATTGCTTTGGGTAGTATGGACATTTTGATGATGTTAATTCTTCAGATCCATGAACACGGTATATGTTTCCATTTGTTTGTGTCATCCTTGATTTCTTTCTTCAGTTTTGTGTAGTTTTCTGCATACAGGTCTTTTACTTCTTTGGTTGGTTTTATTCCTAGGTATTTTATTTTTCATTTTCCTATATCAAATGGGTTTTTTTCTTGATTTCTGCTTCTGCTGTTTCATTGTTGGTATACAAAAAATGCCTTTGATTTCTGGATATTGACTTTCATCCAGCTGTTTTTCCAAATCATTTATTAGGTCAAGCAGTTTTTTGGTAGAGTCTATAGTATTTTCTATGTACACTATCATGTCACCTGCAAACAATGACAGTTTTCCTTCCTCCTTTCTGATTTGGAGCCTTTTATTTCCTTTTCTTGTCTGATTGCTGTCGCTAAATCTTCCAATACTATATTGAATAAAAGTGATGAAAGTGGACAACCTTGTCTTGTTCCTGATCTTAGTGGGAAAGATTTTAGTTTTTGTCCATTGAGTATGATGTTGGCTGTAGGTCGCTCATATATGGACTTTATTATGTTGAGGAATGCTCCCTAGATTTCCACTTTGCTGAGTGTTTTTATCATAAATGGGTCCTGTACCTTATCAAATACTTTTTCCACATCTATTGATATGAACATGTGATTTTTGTCTTTGCTTTTGTTTATGTGATGTATTACATGTACTGATTTGTGAATATTGAACCATCCTTGCATCCCTGAGATGAATCCCACTTGGTCATGGTGTATGATACTTTTAATGTAATGTTGGATGTGTTTTTTTTTTTAATATTTTGTTAAGGATTTTAGCATCTATGTTCATCAGCAATAATGACCTGAAGTTTTCTTTCTTTGTTCTGTCTTTATCTGGTTTTGGGATTAGGATGATGCTGATTCCATAAAAAAAAAATTGGGAGTGTTCCATAATTGTGGATTTTTTGGAATAGTCTGTGAAGGATAGGGGTTAGCTCTTCCTTAAATGCTTTGTAGAATTATCCTGTGAAACCATCTGTTCCCAGGTTTTTGTGTGTCAGGAGATTTTTGATTACCACTTCAATTTCATATGTTGTTACTGGTCTGCTGAGGCTTTCTGCTTCTTCTTCAATGAGTTTTGGAACATTATATTTTTCTAGAAATTTGTCCATTTCACCTAGGTTTTCAAATTTCTTGGCATACAGTTCTTCATAGTAGTTTCTTACAATCCTTTGTATTTCTGTGGTATCAGTTGCAGTCTCTCCTTTTTCATTTCTGATTTTATTTATTTGGATCCTTTCTCTTTTTTTCTTGGTGAACCTGCTTAGAGGCTTGTCGACTTTGTTTATTTTTTTTTTCAAAGAACCAGCTCCTGGATTCATTGATCCTTATAATTATGCTTTTAGTCTCTATGTCATTTAATTCTGCTCTGATCTTGATTATTTCCTTTCTTCTACTTGCTCTGGGCTGTCTTTGTAATTGTTCCTCGAGTTCTTGTAGGCCTAGGGTTAGGTTGTTTGAAAAGTTTCTATCTTCTTTAGGTAGGCCTGTATCACTATGAACTTTCCTCTCAGGACTGCCTTCAATGTGTCCCATAAATTTTGGGTTGTTGTGAGTTCATTTTTGTTTGTCTCCAGAAAATTTTTGATTTCTTCTCTAATTTCATTCTTGATGCATTTGTTGTTTAATAGCATGCTATTCAATCTCCATGATTTTGAGTGTTTTGGGTTTTTTTCCTTGGGGTTGGTTTCTAGTTTCAGTCCTTTGTGAAAGGGTTGGAGAATATGCTTGATATTATCTAAATTTTCTTGAATTTATTGAGGCTTGTTTTGTGTCCTATCATGTGGTCTATCTTTGAAAATGTTCCACGTGCATTTGAAAAGAATGTATATTTAGCTTCTTTGGGATGAAGGGTTCTATATATATCAATTAAGTCCATTTCATGTGGGGCATTGTTCAATGCCCCAATATCTTTGTTGATATTTTGTTTGGAAGATCTGTTCATTTTTGACAGTGGGGTGTTAAAATCCCCTACTATGATTGTGTTGCTGTCAATATCTTTCTTGCAATCCTCTAAGGTTTTCTTTATGTATTAGGGTGCTACTATGTTGGGTGTATGTATATTTACAATATTTATGTCTTCTTGGTGGATTCTCCTCTTGAGTATTATGAACCGACCTTTGGGTCTGTCTTTATGGCCCTTTTTTGGAAGACTATTTTTGTCTTATGTGAGTATTGGTACTCCAGCTTTTTTTCCTGCTCATTTGCTTGGAAAATTTGTTTCCAGCCCTTCACTTTCAGCCTGTGTAGGTCTTTTGTCCTGAGGTGGGTCTCTTGTAGGCAGCATATGTGTGGGTCATGCTTTCTTATTCATTCAGCTATTCTAGGTCTTTTGCTTGGAGCATTTAATCCATTTATATTTAAGGTTATTATTGAGAGGTATTTATTCATTGACATTTTTGTACCTGTGTTCCTCTCTCTCTTTCTCTTTTCCTTCCTTTACTTAAAGCAGTCTCTTTAGCATCTCTTGCAGAGCTGGTTTGGTGGAGGTGTGTTCTTTTAGACTTCTTTTATCTGGGAAGCTCCTTATTTGGCCTTCTATCTTGATTGAGAGCCTTGCTGGGTAAAGTAGCCTTGCTTGAGGGCCTCTGGATCTCATTACTTGGAATATTTCTTACCATTTTCTTCTGGCTTGATGCTTTTCCAGTGAGAAGTCAGCTGCTAAACTTGTTGGGGCTCCCTTGTATGTTACTTTCTGTTTCTCCCTTGCTGCCTTTAAAATTCTCTCTTTGTCTTGGAATTTTGCCATTTTAATTATGATGTGTCTTGGAGTGGGCCTCTTTGGATTTTTCTTGATTGGGACTCTGTACTTCCTGGATTTGTGTGACTTCTTCTCTAATCAAACTAGGGAAGTTTTGCATCCTTAGTTTTTCAAATAGGTTCTCTATCCCTTGCTGTTCTTCTTCTCCTATAACAAGACAATAATATCTCTTTATTATACAGATATTATTACATTTCACATTTTCCTGCATTTCTCTTAATCCCTCTTCAATCTTTCTGAGCCCCTTTTCCTTTTCTTGCTCTTTCTGGATGTGTTTTTCTACTTTGTCCTCTAGCTTGCTGATTTGATCTCCTGCTTCATCCACCCTGCTTCTAATTCCTTCTATTGTGTTCTTCAGTTCAGAAATTGTATTCTTCATTTCTTCTTCACCCTTGTTGATAGTTTCTATTTCCTTTTTCATGTTGATATAGTTTGCAGTGTAGTTTCCCTGTAGTTTCTGGTAGCTATTGTGAGTTCATTGAGCTTCCTGATAAGCATTGCTTTGAACTCAATGTCTGATAGTTGACTTGCCTCTATTTCATTTAGCATTTTTTCTGAGGCTTCCTCCTTTCCTTTCATTTGGGGTTTGTTTCTTTGTCTTCCCATTGTTTGTGAGCCTCTTCTTGTTAGCCTCAGCTTCTTAAATGGATCTGTTCTGGCTTTCAGTGTTTATGGTGTGAACTTCTATGGTAGAATACCTGTGAGATTCAGTGGTGCAGTGTCATTGGTCTCCTTAGGTCTCTAGTCTTGGGCTGTCCTTTAAGTTGGCTCTGTGTTTCTCTTTGGGTTTTGAGTGTTGTAGGGTGTTTTTTTTGGTGGTTTGTCCCCCCAGCTGGTTAACTGAGGGACACTCTGTCCACCAACTCTTGTATTTTGTTGTACTAGTGAGGGCAGGTTGTGTTGAAGCTGTTTCCTCCATGTGTACAAGGTTTTGAGGATTTTCTCTTGCTCTTGTTGAGTTGTTTGTAGTAGGTAGTTTCTCCACTATTTAGTTGTATTTCCAGATAGGTTCTGGATTTGTGTTTGTGTGGCTTCTGCTCCCTCCTCCACGTTCTTTTGTTGTTATCTGTTGGTGGTTCCCTTGTTGTTGGGTTCCCTCTTCCAGCCGGTATCCTGGTGTTCACAGCTTCTACCTACTCTTTTTTGTGTGTGTGATTAGTTGGAGGGGGTAGGCAAAATGGTTGAAGATAGCAAGAGAGTATTCTATGGTATTTACAGTATCATCCAGTAGAGAAGAGATATGAGATTCTTGGGCTATGTTTAATATTAACTGTGATCTTCCACCCAACTAGCTACTTCTTAGAAAGGATGGAAAAAAGATAAGATTGTTGTTGTGGAGGGAATGCTTGTGACTTGGATCTAGAAAGCAGTGACCTTGTGGGAGGTCAAATTCTGAGGCAAGGTGAGAATCAAGGGTAGAAAATAGGTGTAGTGTGTGGGAGAATAGAGTTAACCACTATAACATTAGAGTTCAGGAAACCGTGAAGTGGGCTAAGATATGGGAGGGGTGTTGTGAAGTATTTACAGTTGTATAAAACAGCTCTTATTTACAATAATACTAGAAAAACAATCATATGACATAATCTATGTGATCTGGATAACAAGAATAAGGAGTATAGGACCTTGAGTAGTGTGCTAATGGAATGCAAGTGAGGTGATAGACAGTAAATTAGCAATACACTGTGAAAGAGAGATCAGGGGAATCATGTCAAATGATACAGCATAACCAGCCAAGCAAAGCACACTATACAGAAAGAAGAGGAATAAAAAATACTATTAAAATAAATGATGTAAGAATAATGAAAAAAATAATAATACAAATATGCAATAACTTGCAGGTTCTCTGTAATAACAAAGAGAAATTTGCCTCACTGTTGGTATGCCCCATCTTTGAGTCCAACTCTGGTCTTTTCACAGTTCCAGAGTTTGTTCTTTTTGTCTCACTTGTAACTATTAAAAAAAAAGCAGAAGAAGGAAGAAGAGATAAAATTGGAAAGAAAGGAATAAGGAATAAAATAAGAAAGAAGAAAAGAGTAAATAGGAATTGAAAGATAAAAATAATAAAAATTAAAAGATAAAAAATTAATAAAAAATTTAAAATAAAATAAAATAACCTCTTGATTTCAAAGTAGTCAAACTGTTTTTTTCTGATCTTGCTGGCTGCAGCAGGCTGAGGGGCAGTTGGTATGGCTTTTCTTCCTTCCTGATCTGCACTCAGTCAGCCTTGTGTGCACTCTCCCCTTAGCTAGCCTGGCACCTCTCCCTAGTGCCTTGGGTATGGTATATAGGCCTTTCTGAGTGCGCACTTTCCCTGGGTTACCACTGTGGGCTGAGGTGCGTGCTCATGCATGTTGGTCAGGCTGCCTCATCCCCGTGGGTTTGGGCTCGCACCCCTCCCCATGCTATGGGGGTGGGCAGAGCCTTCCACACAACCTTCTGTGCAACCTGGGGACCATTGCCCAGCTGGCTGGGGAGGAGGCCTGAGCAGTTGTTGCAGGAGAATTCCCAAAACAGTTTTTATTTTTGAGAAATTCCTCCTACTCAAGCCTGCTGCAACATACAGCAGTCTGGGTTCTTGAACAGCCCAATTCTCCAGCCAGACTGGGGACTATGGGGGTCAGGGCTCATTACTGCGTGACTCTCAACTATCCCCAATCAGCATCTGCAGACTCTGTGGCTGCTCACAGCCCCTGTGTGTTTGCCACTTAGTCCTTATTCCCCCCTCTGTGACTTCAAGCAACCAGGTCTCTCCTGGTGCTGCTCAGACCTTGTTTGGCTGGGGAGGGAGCAGTTGCCTCAGTTCTCTCTCAAGTACTCTATGGCAGACCCAGTGCAGGTGGGGCCTGGGGCTGCAGCCACCCTGGTCCCTGGGACCTTATTGTTCTGAAGCATGCTCCTTACCACCTGGTTTTTCAGTGTCCACTACAATTTTTGGTCTCATTTTCATATATGCTGGGTACTGTTGGCTGTTTGCTCTTTTCTTCCATAGATTGGCTAATTTTTTGTCCCATGTGTAGGGAGAAGTAAAATCTGCTCTCTCCTACCTCAATGCCATCTTAGATCCCCTAAAATGGGTCTTAGTTTAGCTTTTATTATGTATAAAACCCTGTGAAAATCACAATGAGTGAATCTAAAAAACATTTGTTATCTGTCCTCAGAAAGTTTGGAGTCTAGCTGATAAGTGATGGGAAGCATATCTGAAGCAGTTGGAAAACAGCATAGGACTGTGGAATTGAATTTCTGAGATCTGCACAAATGAATGTGAACACTGAGTGTTTGGAGGGAGAAGTTTCCTTAGACACTAAAGTGAAGGAAGTGAGCTTGAAGCATGTGGAGTGTCTCTTCTGGCAGAATGGCTAGAAGAGAGAATATTCCTGGTTCCTGGAAAGACAACATAGAAGCCTTTAGGAGGGAAAATTCAAGGGACAGCCTGGCTTTGGCAGTGAACTGTTCAGTAGTGGGTGCTGAAAGTAAGTTGTTGATGAACATAAGCCCAGATATAAGGCCAGAGTGGGATTGTGGATATAAGTGACATCCAGGCTGAAGAGTTTTACATCTGACTTACAGGCCACTGGGAGGAGCGCTGGTGGCTCAGGAGTCAAATCAAGCCCTTAGTGTCCTGTAAGTATTAGAGTTTAAATTGCTTAAAACATTGCATTACTTTTCATTTAACAATCAGGAGCTTCACTTAAAAATCCAGGTACCATATTTTCTTGAGTATTTGGACGCAGGACTTGTGGTTTTTTGGGCTGTGCCTGGCTGGGTAGAGCAACAAACATCTGCTTCTTTGAATGGAGCAGATGCTCCATCTCTCCAATTCTCACTCTCATGATTACTGGGTAAACTAATGTTTTTTTCCACGGCTCTTGTGCTTATAAAAATTTGGATTTATAAAATGTTCCTTATGTGCATATCTCCATTAAAATTGTAGAAAAGCAGATGGAGAGGACAAGTGTTTCAAGAAAAGTAGAACACGTATTTCTTTAGTCAAGTGAAGACTATTCTTACTCATTTAACACACAAAAAAGTATCTAGGTCAAAAGATACATCTCAAAATATGGTTCTAGATAGAAATCTGTGTAATTAGTTTACCTGTACTCTTGTGTACTGGCTCCTTCTGAATGAGAGAAGGTGAAGAACTAGAAACAAGGGAGCAGAAAAGAGTGGCCTGACAGACCAGTGCAAGAGTGCTGGCTGTCTTTGAACACAAGACAGAAGGACCAGTGGCTGATGAAGACAGATGACAGTTCCCCAGTAAATGGGATGTCCATATGGGTATCTCCTCCTCACAGGGCCTGACAGTTGACAGCACTCACCTCTACGTAGCAGGCCAGATTCCTGAATCATCTACATATGCAGGGAGGTGGGAAACCTGGGGAAGGGGGTTCTGGGAACTGTTGTGTAAGTGATTTCTCTAAAAGGCAAAAGAGTACCTTTTGCAGGTGGTTATGTGTCTCTGAAAGGTGTCACGAGCTATATATGAGACTCATATTAGAAAAATGAGTTTGGGGGTGAAGGTTTTCTTTGTAATCTTCCTGTGAGATTATTTTAAAATTGAGCATTCACAGAAAAACTTCCCTTAATCTCAAAGGAATGACAGAAATGATGAGTGTCTACAAGAAGGTGTTTCTGAAGGGGAGGAATGTAAGGCAGCTCCTGCTTCATTTAGCCTGGGATTCACTATTGGTGCCAGCCCTGGGATTCACTATTGGTGTTATCCCATTGGACAGACAAAGGATATGGGCCCTGGGAAGGACTCTGCACACACAACACATCTAGATGGAACCTCTTTGACCCAACCCTTCTTCTTTCCTGTTTTGCACTGTGCCTCCTAAGGGATCTGCAGTTCAAACTAAGGGTTTGAAAAATTGTTAGGTATTTGGCTTGCTTTTGAGAAGGCACGACTGAGTGGATTTTTAAATTATTATTAAATATCAGAGAACTGACCCATGCTACTAAAACATTGCCCTTTATTCTTGTTTTCCAAATGCAGATTTCTTTGGAGCTATGTGGGCACACATTGAAGTATGGGTTTTACCTTTAAGAACACTGTCCTTGGAGAAGAGGAGAGAGGGAGAGTGAAAGGCTCCACTGAAAATGAACATTTAATAAAGAACTGGTCATTTTAATTGGCCTTTTTTTTTAAAATTTGCAGACTCTTCTAAATTATGAGTGTGTTATTTGAGAGCCCAGGGAAAGCCTCCTGACTGGGCTACTGCAGCTTATGGGACACTTTTCACAAAGAACAAAGGTTTTTAATTGCATGTGTAAATGTTAAAGGAGTTCACAATTAGACTGTCATCATGAAAGAACCACATTCTTTCATGATGACAGTCTCAGGGAATCCAAGGAGGTGAGATCTCCATGTCCATGTTTGTTGTGTTTATTATGTGGAATGAGAGATGAAAGGATAACTGTGAGGGCAGGAGGAGAGAGAGTTAGTGATTACTAGACACCTACCGACTGCAAATCACTGGCCAGAGCTCTGCACAAAGTTAATCTATTTTAATTTTTACAATTTTGTTAAAAGCCTGAAGCTTCTGAAAGTATCTCCCTGTGGTTTTAATTTACATGCCCCTAATGACTAATGGTATGTGATTATTGGATATTAATATATCTTGTTTTCTTAAGCATCTGTTCAAATTGTTTGCTCATTTCATCGGGTTGTTTCTCTTCCTATTACTGTTAAGAGTGCATATATTTTATAAACAAGCCTGGGGTCAATCATGTGTTTTACTAATTCTTATTTCCATTTTGTGACTTGCCTTTTCATATTCTTAGCTGTGAATTTTGAATAACAAATTTTTTAGTTTTGATGAAGTTGAATGTATCTGTTGTTTTATTTTCTTCTATGATTTTTGTTTTTGTGTCTTCTCTAAAAATTTCTTCTTGGCCCCAAGGTCATGAACATATTCTACTACATTTTTTCCACAAGCTTCAGACTTCTAACATTTGCATTTAGGTCTATGATACTTATTTTTTTGTTAAATAAATTTTATTGATTGTTCTATTACAGTTGTTTCATTCCCCCCACCTTTACTCTCCTTCAACCTGCACATCCTCTCCCATCCGCATTCTCCTCCTTTAGTTCATGTCCATGGGTCGTACATATAAGTTCTTTAGCTTCTACAATTCCTATACTATTCTTAACCTCCTACTGTCTATTTTCTACCTACCATTTATGCTACTTATTCTCTGTACCTTTTCCCCCTTTCTCCCCCTCCCACCCACCCACTAATAACCCTCCATGTGATCTCCATTTCTGTGATTCTGTTCATGTTCTTGTTGTTCACTTAGTTTGCTTTTGTCTTTTTTTTTAGGTTTGATTGTTAATGCCTATGAGTTTGTTGTCATTTTACTGTTCATATTTTTTACCTTCTTTTTCTTAGATAAGTCCCTTTAAATTTCATATAATAAGGACTTGGTGATGATGTACTCCTTTAACTTGACCTTATCTGGGAAGCACTTGATCTGCCCTTCCAATCTAAATAATAGCTTTGCTGGATAGAGTAATCTTGGATGTAGGTCCTTGCCTTTCAAGGCTTCAAATACATTTTCTCAGCCCCTTCTTGCCTGCAAGGTTTCTTTTGAGAAATCAGCTGATAGTCTTATGGGAAGTCCCATGTAGGTAATTGTCTCCTTTTCTCTTGCTGCTTTTAAGATTTTCTCCTTATCTTTAATCTTGGATAATTTGATTATGTTGTACCTTAGTGTATTCCTCCTTGTGTTCAAATTCTTTGGGACTCTCTGAGATTCCTGGACTTCTTAAAAGTCTATTTCCTTTGCCAGATTGGGGAAGTTCTCCTTAATTATTTGTTCAAATAAGTTTTCCATTTCTTTCTCTTCCCCTTCTTCTGACACCACTATGATTCAGATGTTGGAATGTTTAAAGATGTCCTGGAGTTTCCTAAGCCTTGCCTCATTGTTTTGAATTCTTATTTCTTCATTCTGTTCTGGTTGAATATTTCTTTCTTTTTTTTTTCTCCAACCTGTTTATTTGAGTCCTGGTTTCCTTCCTGTAACTGTCGATTCCCTGTACATTTTCCTTCATTTCACTTTTCATAGCCTTCACTTTTTCCTCTATTTTGTGACCATATTCAACTAATTCTGTGAGCATCCTGATTACCAGTGTTTTGAACTGTCCATCTGATAGGTTGGCTAGCTCTTCATTGCTTAGTTGTATTTTTTCTTGAGCTTTGATCTATTCTTTCATTTGAGCCACATTTTTTTTTTTTGTTTCATTGCACCTGTTATGTAGTAAGGGGTGGAGACTTAGTTGTTCACCAGGGTGGGGCAACCCATGTCACTGCATTGTGATGCTGTATGTGGGGGAGGGGTCCAAGAGGGAACAGTGCCACTTGCTCCACTCTCTGTCAGTTTTCAGTCAATTCCTCTGATATCTACAATTAAATTGGGCCCTTCTGGTGCTGATTCTCAGGTAGGTGGGTTTGTGTATGTTTTAGGGCCCTATGGGTCTCTCCAATGGACTCTTCTGTGAGGCTGGGAGTTTTTTTCTGCTGCCTCAACCCCACAGGTGTTTTCAGTCAGAGGCTCTCAGGCTTTATTTCCCCATACTGTAACCCTGGGTTGCATGGTCTGTATTGCTCCCCAGTTGTTCCTCCCAGTTTATCTGCACACGAATGTGGAACCACTTAGTCCACAAAACCACCAGCTCACCTGGTTCTCCAGCTGCTGCCTGCCCATCTCTTCCCCTCCTACCGGTCTGGACTTTTTTTTTTAACTCCTTGGTTGTTGGATTTCCATACAGTTTAATTTTCTGTAATTTTTGGTTGTTTTTTGTTTTTAAATTTGTTGTGCTTCTTTTGGTTGTGCAAAGAAGCACAGTGTGTCTATCCACACCCCTATCTTGTCCAGAAGTTCCTGGTCTATGATACTTCTTGAATAACTTTTATCTATGGTGTAAGGTAAGTGTCTAGATTAATTTTCTGTATAGTGGGTACACAGTTTCAATATTTTGTCACCTTGATGAAAATTGATTAATCATTACTGTGTTTATTTCCAGACTCTTCTATTCCACTGGTAATATTAACTATCCTTGTATCATACCACACCATCATATTATTGTATCATTAAAGGAAGTTTTGAATTCAAGAAGTGTATATATTCCTATTTTGTCCTTTATGCTTTTCATTTTTTGTTTGTTCACTTGTCTTTTTGGTTTTAAAAGTCCTTAGGACAAAGAATAGTTTTATTTATTTATTATTTTAAGCAATCTTTTTAAATATTGTTAATCAAGCACAGTTGTCTCCATTTCTCCACCACAACTCTCCCCTGCCCCGTCTATCCCCACCTTCTACCCTAGATCCTACTCCTTTTTGGCTTTGTCCATTTGTCCTTTATCCATGTTCCTTGATGACCATCCCCCCCATTATGCCCTTTCCACCTCTGGTTACTATCAATTTGTTGTTTAATTCAATGTCTCTGGTTATATTTTGCTTGCTTGTTTGTTTTGTTGATTAGGTTCCACTTATAGGTGAGGTCATATGGTATTTGTCTTTCACCACCTGGCTTATTTCACTTAGCATAATGCTCTCCAGTTCCATCCATGCTGTGGTGAAGGGTAGGAGCTCCTTCTTTCTTTCTGCTATGTAGTATTCCATCATGTAAATGTACCATAGTTTTTTTATCCACTCATTATTACACCCATATTATTACCCTACCAACCACATTCAAGCAGGCTTTATTTCTGCTGTACCTGTACAATAATTGTTGAAAATACGTTTCTGAATTACATGCTTATGATTTTGTAATAAAAAGGGATGTTATTTGTGCCAAAACCTCTATTTAAGTTTACATTGTCATGTTTATATATAGTGAAATGATTACTACAGTCAAGCTAATTAACAATATTCATCACCTCACATAGTACCTTCTTTTGGTGTGTGTGTGGTTTGGTATTAATGCTTGAGATGTATTCTCTTAGGTAATATCAGGTGGCCTTATGTTATTGTTGACTGTAGTCACCATGCTGTACCTTAGGTCACCAGTACTTTTTCATCATAAACCCTATCATGAATGTCTATCCTTTTGATCAGTATCTATGATAAAAAAGTTTGTGCCCTATGGTCAATACCTCTCTTTTTCCCATACCCCCAACTTCTGATACCCACTATTCTACTATTTTTTACTAAAAATTTGACTTCAGAAATTTTTATTTTATAGATTCCACATATAAATATATCATGTAATATTTGTGTTACTGAGTCTAGCTTATTTCACTCTGCATGTCCTACAAGTTCATTCATGTTGTCAGAAATTACAAGATTTCTTTTTTTATAAGGTTGAATAATAATTCATTGCATATTTTTATGACACATTTTCTTTATTCATTTATTTGTTGACAGACAGGTTGTTTCTGTATCTTGGTTACTGTGAATAATGCTTCAGTGAATATGTGAGTACAGGTATCTCTTCAAGAGCCTTCTACCATTTCCTTTGGATATATAACCAGAAGTGGATTTGCTGGATCATATGGTCTTACTTATATATTTTTAAGGAATTTCAATAATTTTTTTCCATAATGGCTATAAGAATTTACATTCTTATCAACAGTATACAAAGTTTCCCTTTACTTCACATTCTCAAAAGCATTAATCTTTTGACTTTTTGATAATAAGTGTGAGATGATATCTTATAGTAGTTTTGATTTGCATTTCCCTGATGATTAGTGATGTTGAATATATTCTCATATATGTTTTGGTCATTTGTGCATTTTTAATATGGTATTTTTCAGGTCCTTAGCCCATATTTTAATTTCTTGTTGTTGTTGTTTGGTTTTGAGTTACTTACATATTTTAACATATTTTAATTTTATTATTTTAAAATTATTTTTATATTTAAAAATATTTTATTGTTGTTCACCTACAGTAGTCTGCATTTAACCCACATCAGGCCCTACCCACCCCAACCATCCCCACCTCCCTCCCCTGATTCCAACTCCCCTCCTCCATGTGTCCCTTATAATTGTTCTTGAAAACACTTCCCCCTGCATAACCCCCTGCTAACTCACCTATGGTTAAGATCAGATTGTTCTTAATTTCAATGTCTCTGGTTACATTTTGCTTGCTTATTTGTTTTGTTGATTAGGTTCCACTTAAAGGTGAAATCATATGGTATTTGTCTTTCACCACAACTTATTTAAATTTGCATAATGCTCTCCAGTTCCATCCATGCTGTCACAAAGGGCAGGAGATCTTTCTTTCTTCTGCATAGTATTCCATTGTTTAAATGTACCATAGGTTTTTGATCCATTCATTTACTGATGGGCACTTAGGTTGCATTCAGCACTTGGATATTTTAAATTTTGCTGCAATGAACATTGGATCACATAGGTTCTTTTGAATTGGTGTTTCAGAGTTCATAAGGTATAATCCCAGCAGGGTCAAAAGGCATTTCCATTTTTTGTTTCCTGAGGAAATTCCATACTGTATTTCAAAGTAGTTTCACCAGTCTGCATTCCTACAAACAGTGCCCTAGGTTCCATTTCTCCACATCCTCTCCAACACTCGTTATTGGCTGATTTGTTTATGATGGTCATTCTGACCAGTGTGAAGTGGTATATCATTGTGGTTTTAATTTTCATCTCTCTGATGGCTAGTGATGCTGAGCATCTTTTCATGTGTCTCTCGGTCCTGTGTATGTCCTCCTTGGGGGAGTGTCTGTTCAAGTCTTTTGCCCATTTTTTAATTGGGTTGTTTATCTTCCTGGAGTGGAGTCCTGTGAGTTCTTCATATATTTTGGAGATCAAACCCTTGTCTGAGGTATCATTGGCAAATATGTTTTCCCATATAGTTGGATCTCCTTTAATTTTAATGGTGTTTTCTTTAGCAATGCAGAAGCTTTTTAATTTGATGTGGTCCCATTTCTTTTTTCTTTCCTTTATCTCCCTTGGTCTAGGGGACATATTGGTGAAAATACTGCTGCGTAGAATGTCTGAGATTTTCCTGCCATTGCTTTTCTTTAGGACTTTTATGGTGTTGTGACTTATATTTGTCTTTTATCTATCTTGAATTTATTCTTGTGTATAGTGTAAGTTAGTGATAAGGTTTCAATTTTTAGTGTGAAGCTGTCTGGATCTCCCAGCACCATTTGTATAAGAGGCTGTTTTACTCCACTTTATGCTTCTGCCCCCTTTGTCAAATATTAACATAGAGACTTGGGTTTATTTCTGGGCTCTCTATTCTGTTCCATTGGTCTATGTGCTTTTTCTTTTGTCAGTACCAGGCTGTTTTAATTACTGTGGCCTTGTAATACAGTTTCATATAGGTATTGTGATCCCTCCTGCTTTGTTCTTCTTTCTCAAAATTACTGCAGCTTTTCAGGATTGTTTATGGTTTCATATAAATTTTTTGAAATTTTTGTTCTATATCTAAGAAATATGTCATTGGTACTTTAATGGGGATTGCATTGAATATATAAATTACTTTGGGTAATATGGACATACTGATGATGTTAATTCTTCTAATCCATGAAAAGGGTATATGTTTCCATTTACTTGTGTCTTTCTTAATTTCTTTCTTCAGTGTTGTGTAGTTTTCTGAATACAGGTCTTATACCTCACTGGTTAGGTTTATTCCTAATTATTTTATTTATCTTGCTATATCAAATGGGATTTTTTCCCCTGATTTCTGTTTCTGATATTTCATTGTTGATGTACAAAAATGACTTCAATTTCTGAATATTGATTTAGTATCCCACTGTTTTGCCAAAGTCAATTATTATGTGGAGTATTTTTTTGGTAGAGTCTGTAGGATTTTCTATGTACACTATCATATCATTTGCAAACAATGAGAGTTTTGTTTCTTCCTTTCCAATTTGGATGTCTTTTATTTGTTTTTCTTGTCTGATTGCTGTGGCTAGGACTTCCAATACTATGTTGAAAAGGAGTGGTGAAAGTGGATATCCTTGTCTTTTCCTTGATCTTAGTTGGAAAGCTTTAAGTTTTTCCTCATTGAGTATGTTGTTGCCTGTAGGTGTCTTGTAAATGGCCTTTATTATTTTAAGGAATGCTCCCTTTACTCCCACTTTGCTGTTTTTATCATAAATGCATGGTGTACCTTATTAAATGCTTTTTCCACATCTATTGATATAATCATGTGGTTTTTGTCTTTGCTTTTGTTTATGTAATGTATTGCATTTATTGATTTGCAAATATTGTACCATCCTTACATCCCTGGGATGAATCCCACTGGATCTTATTGTATGATATTTTAATGTACTGCTGGATGTCGTTTGCCGATATTTTGTTGAGAATTTTAATGTCTATGTTCATCAGCAATATTGGCCTGAAGTTTTCTTTTTTTGTTTTGTTTTTTTCTGATTTTTGGATTAGGAGGATGCTGGATTCGTAAAAAGTTTGGGAGTATACTGTCTTTTTAGATTTTTTGGAATAGTATGTGAAGAATAGGGGTTACTCTTCCTTGAATGCTTTGTAAAATTCTCCTGTGAAAATGTACAGTCAGGGTTTTTGTGTGCTGGAAGTTTTTTGATTATTGCTTCAATTTTGTCAACTGTTATTGTTCTGTTCAGACTTTCTGCTTCTTCTATATTCAGTTTTTGGAAGATTATATTTTTCTAGAAATTTGTCCATTTCACTTAGGTTTTCAAATTTCTTGGCATATAGTTCTTCGTAGTAATTTCTTACAATCCTTTGTATTTTTGTGGTATCAGTTGTAATCTCTCCTCTTTTACTTCTGGTTGTGTTTATTTAGGTCCTCTCTCTTTCTTTCTTGATGAGTCTGCTTAAAGGCTTGTCAATTTTGTTTATCTTTTCATAGAACCAGCTCCTAGATTTATTGATCCTTAAAATTGTGCTTTTAGTTTCTATGTTTTTTTTTAATTCTGGTCTTGTGAAAGATACCAGCCCTGCGGTATCCATTTTGGCTGCAGATGTTCATTAAAACATGCACAAATGCACAGAACCTAGCATAATTCTGTGGGGATATAGAGAATATGACCACCCCCTCTAGTGGGGAGCGCACTGTTCCTCTACCCAAGTGGATTTTTATTGAGAAAGTAGACTCAGTTTGTGGATTCACAGTCTGGCAGAAAGGATCAAAGGACGCAGGTAACTTACAAAGATGCTAACAGAACTCCTGCTGTGATTGTGGGCAGAGATTGGAGTTTTGTCATATGAAAGGACTACATGGCTCAAAGGGCTAGTTTTGGTTTCCTGTTTGTGCCTTTAAATTCCAAGCAAATAACAACCTCCAGCAAACAGATCTCACATGATCTTGCATATTCTATGTCTCAGGCCTGATTACCCTGGGGGTCCGCCATCTCTTGTCTGAGCTGCCCCTTTGGCTATTTGCTTAGCCCTGAGAAGGGCAGGAGACAGAGGCATTCAGGAGGCTTGGATTTCTCACAGCTAAGTACAAAGACTCAGGCTTAGAGGGGGCAGCGGTTGATATCAATCACACCTGCATTTCCACAGCCCCTTCATTTCCACAGTCTCGTGAGTCTTATTCCAGAGGCCTTTATGTGATCAGTACCTGTCTTAGGTTGTTCCTTCCTTGAGGAATCTTATCTGTCATTGGTTAACTGATCAGGCATTAAAGGCCAAGCACAGAACAGGTAGCATCCATGCCAGGGGAATAAGTTTTGTCTTCTTAGTGGCTCCTGGTCCAGAGGTCTCTCATTCAGCCTAAGTCCCGGGGGGTCACAGCTTCCTGAAACCAGGCAGCACGGTCCCCAACAGCTTTGATCTTGATTACTTCCTTCCTTCTACTTCCTCTGGGCTGTCTTTGTTTTTGTTCCTCCAGTTGTGGTAGCTGTAGGGTTAGGTTGTTTTCCAAAATATTTCTATCTGTTTTGGGTAGGCATGTATCTCTATGAACTTCCCTCTCAGGACTGCCTTCGATGTGTCTCATAATTTTTGGAATGTGGTGCATTCATTTTCATTTGTTTCCTGAAACTTTTTGATTTCTCCCTTAATCTCATTCTTGACCCATTCATTGTTTAATAACATGCTATTGGATTTCCATGAGTTTGAGTTTGAGCGTGTTTGAGTTTTTTCCTTGAGGTTGGTTTCCAGTTTCAGTCCCCTGTGGTCAGAGAAAATGCTTGATATGATTTCAGTTTTCTTGAATTTGTTGCAGCTCGTTTTGCATTCTGTCATGTAGTCTATCTTTGAAAATGTTCCATGTGCATTTGAAAAGAATGTGCATTTTGCTTCTTTTGGATGAAAGACTCCATAATGTATCAGTTAAGTCCTTTTGATCTATGATATTGTTCAATGACACAATGTCTTTGTTGATATTTTGTTTGGAAGATGTGTCCATTTTTGACAGTGGAGTGTTAAAATCCCCTACTATGATTGTGTTGCTGTCAATATCTTTCTTGAAGTCCTCTAAGATTTTCTTTATGTATTTGGTTGCTCCTATGTTGGATGCATATATATTTACAATGTTTATGTCTTCTTGATGGATTCTTCTCTTGATTATTATGAAGTGAACTTCTGGGTCTCTTTTTATGGCTCTTTATTTTTTTGAAGTTTGTTTTGTGTGATATGGGTATTGCTACCCTGGCTTCTTCTTTTTTTTTTTTCTGTCCATTTGCTTGGAATATTTGTTTCCAGCCCTTCACTGTAATTCTGTGTATGTCTTTTGTTCTGAGGTGGATCTCTTGTAAGCAGAATATGTGTGGGCCATGATTTCTTATACATTCAGCTATTCTATGTCTTTTGTTTGGAACACTTAGTCTATTTATATTTAAGGTTATTATTGATAGGTACTTATTCATTGCAATGTTTTTGTACCTGTGTTTCTTTCTCTCTCACTCTTTTTCTTTTCCTTTTCTTAAAGTGCAGACCCTTTAGCATATCTTTCAGAGCTGGTTTGGTGGAGGTATATTCTTTGAGGCTTCTTTTGTCTGGGAAACTTCTTATTTGGCCTTCCATTTTAATTGAGAGCCTTGCTGGATAGAGTAGTCTTGGTTGTAGGCCTTTGTTTTTCATTACTTGGAATATTCCTGGCCAATCTCTTTTGACTTGGAGTTTTTCCATTGAGAAGTCAGCTGCTAGTCTTATCAGGGCTCCCTTTTATGTTACTTACTGTTTTCCCTTGCTGCCTTTACAATTCTCTTGGTCTTGGAATTTTGCCATTTAATTATAATGTATCTTGAAGTGGCCCTCTTTGGGTTCCTCTTGATTGGAACTCTCTGTGCTCCCTGGATTTGTGTGACCTTTTCTCTCATCAAATTAGGGAAGTTTTCCATCATTACTTTTTGAAACAGATTTTCTATCCTTTGCTCCTCTTCTTCTTCTCCTTCTTTTCCTTCTCC
>PVIA01010685.1:0-50060 GCA_004024845.1 Tonatia bakeri
TTTAAAAAAAAAAAAAGCTCTTCCCTCAGTTACGTGCATGGCTGGATTCCTCACATCATTTGTCTTTGCTCAATAGTCACTTTCTTAATGAGCTCTTCCCTGATCACAGTATTTAAAATTACAACACTCTGTTCTTCCTACCTTCCTTATCTCCTTCTCCTTTCTTATCTTTCTCCGTATTACTTATCACCTTCTAATTTACTTTTTAATTACTATGACTATACCA
Organism: Tonatia bakeri; assembly: GCA_004024845.1. Lineage (NCBI taxonomy): Eukaryota > Metazoa > Chordata > Mammalia > Chiroptera > Phyllostomidae > Tonatia > Tonatia bakeri. The sequence goes on from PVIA01010685.1 coordinate 227, forward strand.
CCCTGATCCGATCTTGTTTAATTATATTTATTGTTTATATCTCACTTCTAGGAAGTAAGTTCCCCCAGGGCAGTGAATTAGTGAGAGACCCAACAGGAAATACATGATGCATTTAAATTATGGTAGTCTGAGAAAGATTTATGAAGGGACTGTTTATAAAACTGTGGGTATAGGAGAATCCACATGGGTAGTTGCAAAGAATTGTTGCTACCCCAGGCCTAAGGAGGGGAGGGAAGCTCTTCCCTGAAGTGGAAAGAAAAAACTGTGCAGAGGTCACCTTAAGAGGAACTTTGAGGGATACTGCCAACCTGAGGCAACCTTTCAGGGGTAGAGCCAGGAAGAGAAATACCTGCCTTCACTCCACTCCCTCCTTTTGATCTCTGGCCAGGGTCCTCTCTGGCTGAACCAACCAGAAGTCAGTGGGTACAGGAGGCACTGGGGCTGGTTCACACAGGCCAGTCTTTCCAGGGAAGGCTGAGAACAGGGTCAAGAAGGACTGAGAGTGGATCTAGAATGACAAACAGAAGATGAGGTGAACATTTTTGTGACGTTGGTTCACGGCTGCACCCTAGTTGTGTCAGCTTAAAATCTATCAGTGTCTAGCTCTCCATTTGGAAAAGAAGGAATGATTGCTTATGCCAACTGCTACTGAGAGAATGAATAAAGGGAGGGCTGAGAATTGACCTCTGCACTTAGCAAGTCGAAGGGCAAGTAACTGGGACAAGAAGGGTTTCGGAGGAGACTCTTGATCGGAGTCTGTACTCTAGAGAGTGGGAAGAGGAGTGGAGGCCCCTGAGAACAAAGAGCAGAGAAATGGTGCTGAAGCTTGAGGGCAGGAGGGGTTTCAAGTGAGTTTTTTCCTTTTTTTAAGATGGGAAATATTTCAGAATGTTGAATGCTGTTGAAAACAATCTAAACAATCTAGTGGAAAGAGGTGAAAACATTTGGCAGGGCAGAAGAATATTGCAGGAGAAAAGTCCTTGACTAGCTAAGAGGGTTAAACTAATTCCAACATACTTGAACGGTGAACATAGTGGCTAAGGGGTGTGCCCTGTGCAGTCGAGGATCCATGTATAATTTCTAACTCGTCAAAAACTCAACTTGTCCCTTGGTATCTGCAAGGGATTGCTCTAGGTCCCACCTCACAGATATCAAAATCCACGAATGCTTAAGTCCCCTATATAAAATGGTATAGATCAACGCATACAGCCAGCCCTCCACACCCATAAATTCCTGACCGACCATGTATCAACAACTCTGCAGGTACTGGCAGCGTAGTTGGTTACAGGGTCCTGATATGCCAAGGTTGTAGGTGTGATCCCTGGTCAGGGAACATACAAGAATCAAATAAATGAACATATAAGTAAGTGGAACAACAAATTGATGTTTCTCTCTCTAAAAATAAATAAAAAAAAAACACGTAAAAGTGTTTACTGAAAAAAAATCACGTATAAGTGGACCTGCACTGTTTGAACCTGTGTTCAAGGGTCAGCTGAAGTGTAACTTGGTATATGATCAAAACTGCTTTCTGTGTAACCAGGAGGATGATGGGCTATTTGATGAAATGATGCTGAGGCCAAGTGCCCTGCTGTAAAAAACAATGTACATTCCTCCCTCATATCGAAAACAAAAATAAATTCTAGATGATATAAAAACTGGAACATAAAAAGCAAAAACTTCAGTGTTCAAAGGAAAATGTATTAGAAGACTTTTATGACTTGGGAGTAGAAAAGAATTTCTTAAAAACATACAAAAGTAAAATTAATAAAAAAGATTTAAAAATGGATACATTAAAATAAACTCCCATAATACATGTTTATCACAAACAGAGTTAAAAGATGAGTCACATACGGGAAGCAGACATTTGCGTCACAGACAACCAGTACGGCATTAGTATACAGAAATGCATACACATTTAATTTTTATGTAGGTGTAACTTTCACATACATAATAAGAAGTATACATGGGGCATGAAAAGGTATATATCAAATCTTTTGACATGTATAATCCATTTCACAGACTACTAACTAATCAGTTCAACAGTATCAGGAAGCATTAAGGATGGTCTCTGGTTTAATGTTAAGTGTACTACATCTAAATAATTTTGATAATGGTTTGATCTCCTAATACTATTTTTAAGTATGAAATGTGATATCCAGTATGCATATACCAATATGTTTTGCCAAGAAACAAAGCATTGAGATTCTTGTAAAAACTAAAAACCCTGCCCTGGTTGGTGTGGCTCAATGGTGTGAGTACCAGCCTGCAAACCAAAGGGTCATTGGTTCAATTCCCAGTCAGGGTACATGCCTGGGTTGTGGGCCAGGTCCGGGGCATGCAAGAGGCAACCACACATTGATATTTCTCTCTCTGTCTTCCTCCCTTCCCCTCTCTCTAAAAATAAATAAATAAAATCTTTAAAAAAAACCCATAGAAAACCCCTAGAAACCCTGTGTCATCACCACTGAATGCGAGAACTGATTAGAGAATGGGAGAAAACACACTGTTCACTGAGAAAAACTGAGTGGTAAAGATACTCATAAAAGAGAAACAAGAATAACATTAAACACGATTTTATAGTTCCTACCGTTAGATGGTAGAATGCCAGGATGTTTTGTAACACTGTCAATCTCTTCAGGATTGGGACAGGTGAAAGAAGAAAAGCCACTTAAGTTTTATTGATGAAAATGGAGAGGATGCAGCCGTATATTACATTTTGACAATGAAGTCTAGCTGCGGGCTAAGTACAGCTAACTCTGCTGAGGCTGTATTATACAGTTTGACTAAGGGCCACTGTTTCTTGTGAAAATTGAGATTTCTCTATTCCACAGTGATCCTAGGTGATTTTGATATTTTATTATCTATCATCAGAAGACTGATAAAAAAGTTGTCTTTATAGGAACAAAGAGATATTCTCTATCTCTACAAAGAAACTGTATTTTTACTAGTTATGAAAATCTTTTCAGTGCTTCAGGAAACAAAGGTGACCTTCTCTGGAGAGTTGGCACACACTGTGATATTCTAACCAATTTAATGTGGTTGGGACTAACGATGAATTTAATCTAATAATTTTAATCTAGTAGTTTCATTTCACGAGAGGAAAACCCATCAACTTGTCAAAACACTGCATTCTCAGTTATGCCTAGACTCATTGAAGTCAAAGAAAAGTAACCTTCCCAAACATTTATTTCACTTTATAAAGTTTGATTTTCAATGGAAATGAAATGTGTTATCTAATGTTCTTTAGAAATACTTAGCTATGGCCTGCAGTTTTTAGCAATGTCCTTTTAAAGTGAAATTCAATTATAAAACTATACTTTAATTCACTTATGTTCAGTATGCCAGTTCAGAATATCTGCATTTCCAGGACTTTTGTTGCAGTTATATATTTTAAAATTAAAGATTAAAGACTTGATTTTATCCTAGAAAATTCATGGTTTCTGGGTTGGTGCATCACAAAATGGCACATTATCTAGAAGAAGGTCTTTCCTAGGGACCAGTTCTGAAAGAAAAACAAAAAGGGAAAAATTAACATCATTAAAATTCAAAATAAATACACTCATTTGCCCTAAAATTTACAATAAAATATGGACTTTTAGGCAAATCTTCCAGAGATATTTTGTTTCAGTTAATTCCTAGGGTGGGGTCTTTTGATTTTAAATGTAGACAGTAGGATTCTCATTTCAGACTATATAAAAACATGATCAACTTAACCCTTTATCACTTAATTATTAAATATAACTAATTAAATACCTGAACAGAATTCAACTAAAGCACATTATCGACCACCTGATTACAGTATACTGATAGTTAAAACCATTAATTGGAAAATGTTTTTATACTACTTACTACAAAAAGCAAGACTGCTTTCTCAATTTAAAGGTTCCAAATTTTACAGAACAGTGGTTCTCAACTGGGAGTGTTTTGAGTGGTCACACCAACCAAAGAATGCTAGTGGAAGTTAGGGGCCGGAACCGGGGACGTGCGGGATCGTCTGGTGCTGTGAGGAACTCTCCCGGTCATAATGTTATTGGTGCCCCATTGAGGAATATGAGCAACAGCAAACACTGATTTCTAGGTAAGACACGTACTGGAATCAACTGAGGTAAAGCTCTTAAGATACAAAATTTTGAAGAGATACATGATTTCTCCTTTTTAACTCCAAAACCTAGTTTAGGTTTTAACTTATTAACAAAGGCGGTACATTGTTCCAAAAGAGCTGAAGTCAGGTGAAAGTCAAGTTCAAACAATGTTCACACCACATTCTATGAACTAACTTGCCTGAACTCTTCAAAAACACTGTGAGCATGAAAGATGAAGAAAGACCGAGGAGCTCCTCCAGATTAAGAAAGACGAAAAAAACATAATGATTCCCTGCCATTTGTGAGATTCTCAGCTGGGTAGCAGACCAGAGGAAGATTCTCTTTCCTGCTGCTATAACATGCAGCTAGGACACATGGAAAAATCTGAATAACTGAGCTGTATCCATGTTAATACCTTGATTTTGATAGTTGCATTGTGGTTACATTTTTTAAAAAGTCCTTGTAAATTTAGAAAGCACACACCAAATCACAGGTGGTAAACACAAGGCCCTCGGCCTGAACCTGGACCTCCACCTTGTTTTATCCAGCCCAGCACCTGACGGCAGTACCGAGCACTGGCTTAACTGTTAAGGAGTCATTACATTTATAAAGTCCTAAAATTACATTCGGCCCTTTGAAGGCAACCGCATGGCTGATGTGGTCCCCAGTGAAAATGAGTTTAAAATATTTTTAAGAAATATACCCTAAAGTATTTCTCCAGTTCTAAATCCAAGTGGGCTATCATAATTTTTTTTTTTTTTTTAAGAGCCTTAGCAAGAAAAGAGGCATTATCTTCAAGAAAGTTCAGGCCCAGGCTGGTGTCGTTCAGTGGACTGAGTGCTGGTCTGCAGACCAAAGGGTCACTGGTTCGATTCCCAGTCTCAGGTACATACCTGGGTTGCGGGCCAGGTTCCCAGTAGGGGGTGCTGAGTGAGAGGCAACCACACATTGATGTTTCTCTCCCTTTTCTTCCCCCTCCCTTCCCCTCTCTAAAAATAAATAAATCAAATCTTACAAACAAAGGAAAAAGAAAGTTCAGCAAAAAAATGAGAAAGAATGGTGAAGCAAATGTGGTAAAATGTCAGCCTTTGTGGAATCTGAGTAAAGGAAATTCCTATATACTTCAAATTTTCTTGCATCTTTTCTATAAATTTGAATTCAATTTAGAGGGAAATTAGAAATTCTCATTTAAAAATAACTCATCTGACTAAAAGTAACGCTCTTATTACCCAGATGGTAAATCTGGTTTACTAAAATAAAAAACAGTTAAATAAGTATTATTTAACCATTGTTTAAATTTCAACTACTTTACCAAATCCTTAGAGTTTGCACCAGATTATAGTTTAGGTTTTAACTTATTAACAAAGGCAGTATGTTGTTCCACTCACCAAACATACATGTGCTTATTTTATGCTGGGCATTCCATGAGAAAACAAAGGTATAGAGGTGAATACAATAGTCTCTTCAATAGAACGCGGTGACTATATTTCATAACACATGTAATACATTAAAGGTGCTAAGAGTATAGGTCTTAGAAGTCCCTATCCTAAGGAAAAAAACATAACTTTGTATAGGTCCTAAAACTAGACTGATTGTGGTGATCATTTCATAATATATACAAATATTGAATCAGCATATTTTACACCTGAAACTAAAATAACATTACATGACAATTTGAACTCTCAGCTTCAGAGAGTTCACAGTCTAGTGGAAAAGACAGATTAACCAAAACTCCAACAAATGACGGTTTAAATGAGCAAGAGACATAATTTTCTCATATATCAAGAAATATAGAGTAGGTAGTCCTACTCTACCAAGCTACTGAAGATGCTTAGTGCAGTAAGGACCCAGGCTCTTTTCTTCCTGTTCTGCCCCCCTTCACGTGTGGTTTGAGTCTTCATTGTTGCTATCACATCACATTTGCATTCCAGACAGGAGGAGAGAAGAACAAAGAGCAAAAGGAGAATGATAGGTTGGCCTATGCCCTTTAAACAGGAAAACAATAGTCTTCTTGGAAGTAACATCTAATACACAGCTGCTTAGAACGACCAGAAAGGTGTCACATTGTCTAAGAAATCACTTTTTTTTGCTTGGCACACTGCACCTCAAACATAGTATTTCAGCTAGTAAGAAAGAGTGAACACTGGAGAGGCACAGCAGTCCACTGTTTTGTTTTTTTTTTAGTATATTTTGTTGATTATGCTATTACAGTTGTCCCATTTCTCCCCTTCACTCCCCTCCACCCTGCACACCCTCTCCCACGCACATTCCCCCCCACCCCTTAGTTCATGTCCATGTGTCATAAGTTCTTTAGCTTCTACATTTCCCATACTATTCTTGCCCTCCCCATCTATTTTCTACCTACCATCCATGCCACTTATCCTCGGTAACTTTTCCCCCTCTCTCCTCCTCCCACTCCCCTGTTGCTAACCCTCCATGTGATCTCCATTTCTGTGGTTCTGTTCCTGTTCTAGTTGTTTGCTTAGTTTTTGTTTTTGTTTTAAGTTGTGGTTGTTAATAATTGTGAGTTTCCTGTCATTTTACTACACATGTTTTTTTATCTTCTTTTTCTTAGATAAGTCCCTTTAACATTTCATATAATAAGGGCTTGGTGATGATGAACTCCTTTAACTTGACCTTATCTGAGAAGCACTTTATCTGCCCTTCCATTCTAAATGAAAGCTTTGCTGGATAGAGCAATCTGGGATGTAGGTCCTTACTTTTCATGACTTGGAATACTTCTTTCCAGCCCCTTCTTGCCTGTAAGGTCTCTTTTGAGAAATCAGCTGACATTCTGATGGGAACTCCTTTGTAGGTAACTGTCCCCTTATCTCTTGCTGCTTCTAGGATTCTCTCCTTCATTTTTACCTTGGCTAATGTAATCATGATGTGCCTTGGTGTGTTCCTCCTTGGGTCCAACTTCTTTGGGACTCTCTGAGCTTCCTGGACTTCCTGGAAGTCCATTTCCTTTGCCAGAATGGGGAAGTTCTTCTTTATTATTTGTTTAAATAACTTTCCCACTTGTTGCTCTTCCTCTTCCCCTTCTGGTTCCCCTATAATTCAGATGTTGGAACATTTAAAGATGTCCTGGAGGTTCCTACGCCTCTCCTCATTTTTTTGAATTCTTATTTCTTCCTTCTTTTCTGTTTGGTTGTTTCTTCCTTCTGGTCCACTCCATTGATGTGAGACCCAGCTTTCATTCCATCACCATTGGTTCCCTGTGCATTTTTCTTCATTTCACTTATTGTAGCCTTTATTTGTTCATCTAATTTGCGACCAAAATCAACCAACTTTGTGAGCATCCTGATCACCAGTGCTTTGAACTGTGCATCTGATAAGTTGGCTATCTCTCGTTTGCTTAAAAGTACTGATTGTGAGGTTTTCAATTCTGTTTGAGCCATCTTTTTTTCCCCCCTTTGGTCTCGTCGCACCTGCTATGTATGAGGGGAGGAGCCCTAGGTGTTCACCAGGCAGGGCACCCCAGTAGCTGGGTTGTGATGTTGTATGTGAGGGCGGGGTCCAAGAGGGAGCCATGGCACTTGCTCCATTCTCTGTCGGACCTCAGTCCCTTCCGCTGCTTCCCCCGAGCAAACTGGGTCCCTCTGGTGCCAACTGCGTGTGGGTGGGCTTGTGCATGCCATGGGACCCTCCAAGGACCTCTCTGGTGAGGCTGGGAGTCTCTCCCTGCGCAACCCCCACAGGTGTTTTCAATCAGTGCCCCAAGGCTCTATTTTCCAGTGCTGTGATCCTGGATTGTGCACAGTGCCTTGCTTCACAATCACCGCTTCCCTGGGTCTGCCAGTTGCCACCCCTTGGCTGGGGTCTGCCAGCTGCCGCTTGCGTGCTCAGGATCCACCTGTTGTGGTCCTGCGCTCCCCGGATGCCTGATATGCCTGGTCCCAATGCTCTCTGCTCTCTACACTGCGATCCGTGCCTGGCCGCCCGACTCCACCCCTCCTACTGGTGTGGATGAACATGTCTATTTTAACGTCTTGGTTGTCCAACTTCCATACAGTTCAATTTTCTGTCAGTTCTGGTTGTTATTCTGTTTCTAAATTATTGTTGTCCCTATCCTGATTGTGCGAGGAGGCACAGTGTGTCTACCTATGCCTCCATCTTGGCCGGAAGTCCCAGTCCACTGTTTTAAAGTTACACATGGACATATGTCCTTCTTCCCATCTATAGAACATATTCATTTACTACCTGACCCCTCTGGTGTCACTCATCCAGATTCAAATCAAGGATCTCTGGCTGATGTGCTCACCTTTCCATTAGGTCTAGCTGTGGCAACAAGGTAGTTACCTATTAGACCATAGTAGAGAATAGGATCCAGCAATAAAAACCTGGAATGGGACACACATGGCAAATCCTAAATCCTGGTGGGCAGGAAAAGCAAGGGCTCACTTTTGGCAAAGCAATAAATTCTCTAGTCAGTCAATCTGGCAGCTGCCAACTGTGTTTTCTGGGAGAGTCAAAGATCCTCTATTGTCCACTGTCCTTCACAGCTCCTGGTTCTGCCCTCTGGGGGGTCCTCCTTATCTGGAGGTAGGGATATTGTGGAAGATGCCCTTTTGTGAGTCTCTGAAGCTTTCAGAGTGCACTTCCTGTTGATATGTGTTCAGGGGCGCAAGGCCGGCCTTGAGAGTTGAAGAATGATACCCAGGCTTGGGGTTTCTTGGCAATACAATTAATTCAAAAACTTTATAAACTTCAGATACATTTTTTTCTCAGTCATTGTCATGTACAAGTAGCCAGAGACAAACATCTTGACACATACTTTCTAAGCATGAAGATGTTCATCCTTTGGTAATGGCTTCTGTTCTGCACATCCCCTAACCCTTAGCTAATGGACACTTTTTTTTTTTAATTGATTTGAGAGAAAGAGCAAGAGAGGAAGAGAGAGATTTGTTGTGCCATGTATTAATGTATTCATTGGTTGATTCTTGAATGGGCCCTGATCAAAGGATGAACCTGCAACCTTGGTGTATCAGGATGACACTCTAACACACTGAGCTACCCAGTCAGAGCTAATGGACACGTCTCCCTTCTCCTTTTTATTGTTATACTGCTACAGTTGTCCCATTTTTTTCCCTCTTTGCCCTCCTCCTCCCAGCCCGCCCCCTGCTCCCACAGTCAATTTAATTGACACTTGAAGTAATGAAAAACCATAGGCTCAAGAGAGTAGGTACATCCTATAACTGATCTTTGTGTGGCAAACAAGAGGGCTTGGGCCATTCATCTTATTTCATGTTTGAGCTCAGAAGTCCCCTTCTCGTGTTGGCATTAGTTTTAGTGGACAGGAGCAACTGACATTTTCAACCCTGCAAAGCCCTATCTAACTCAGGGATTTTCAACCTTTTTCATCTCACAGAACACATAAACTAATTACTAAAAGTCTGCACCCCACAAAAAATATATTTTTTGCCAATCTGACAAAATATATAGGTATAATTTTGATTCATTCACACCAGACAGCTGTGGTTGTGTTGGCTGTTGTCAGTTTTTTATTTGACAATCTAAGAGAAAGGAGCTCAGTGTCCCTGACTACATAGTCAAGTTTTGCATGTTTAAAAAATTCTTGCTGCACACCAGTTGAAAATCACTGGTTAAAATTATAGGAGTCTCAATCAATCAGACTTCAGAATGTGGACAAGAGTTTCACTTGGCAAAGGAGTACTTCCTTCTGTCTTTGCTTTGCAGACCAACTAACTTAATCTGCCTTCATCCTCTTTTTCAATAGTTTGCTGAAAGCAGGAAGAAATAATCAGCGCACACTGACATTTTGATTATTTCCCCACTGCAGTAATCTCAACCAGTACTTGGTCTGTGTTCCAAGAAACAGCGGGAGACACCTACCTTACATTTCACCACTACATGACAGGAGCCATCAGCTTAAAGCTTGTAATGGTCAGGCTCATGATAATTATACCGCATCCCCCCATCCTTGCCTTCAGTTCAACTAAATTAATATTTTAGGTTGTGTGATTTTCAGTACCTCATCTGTGGTAACAACTTCTATTGTTCTTATTCAAAAGTAACAGAAGCTGACTCTGGCTGATGATGCAGAGAAGGCATTTATTAACGGGTATTTGGTATAACATGTGGAATTGTCGTAAGAGCTTAAAAATTAGGCAGACTTGCAGATAAGCTTCTAGGAACAGTGTCCAGAGCCATGCCACAGAATTGAACTTATGGTAAAAACCGCTGCTGACTATGGGGCACTAGAAGAAACTGCCACCATTTCTACCCCCATAAAGCATAAGATGCTACATTTCAGATGCTCTTTTTGACATCTTCTCCTGCCACCACACCAGGGCCACACTGTATCAGTCACTTGACTCTGCAGCTACTGATGCTATTCCTGCCAGCAAAACAGATTCTGTGCTAACCCCCTTTCCTCAAGTGCATTTCTGAATATTGATGAGTGTGTTACACCTGTACACAGCCCATGCTTGAGCTGCACAGGAAACTGAGGAACTGAATTTTCTAGATTCTATCCTGGGGATTTAGAACTCCTCCTTGAAAAAAGCAAGGACATTCAAAGAGTGGTAAATAATCAGAAAATCTGTCAAATTTCACTACTCCATCCCTTTATAAAATTCACCTTATTAGGTAATCTTTGGAATCAAAAGATACCCTACAGTTGAATTTTTCTGTATTCATTAATAGGCCAAACATATCAGTTAAATTTACATGCAATATATTATTTTTCACTGTAAGTTTGTTTTATAATTATAAAACCCTTGACTCTGCTCTACATATTACATATCAAAGTATCATAACAATACTAGTTTATTAAGTTGCCAGATCTTGATAAAGAACTACACTAAGATCATGGTTTATTTCCTATACTTTAAGCCCCTGACAAACTTTATCTACTATGGCCATATTAAATGTATTGTTAAAGAGTAATTTCTTACTTGGCCATAGAAAAGTAAAAAAAAATCTTACCATTTGAGAAAGCATGGATGGACCTACAGGGTATTATGCTAAGTGAGATAGTCATTCAGAGAAAGACAAGTACCATATGATTTTACTAACTGTGAAATATAAAGAATAAAATAAATGAACAAATGAAACAGAAAGAGACTCCTCATGGATACAGTGAACAAAATGATGGCTGCCACAGAGGAGGGGGGTTAGGAGACTGGGTGAAAAAGGTGAAGGGGTTAAGTACAAATTGGTGGTTACAGAAAAAGTGCAGCACAGGGAATACAGTCAATAATGTTGTAATAACTATGTGTGGGGCCAGGGGGGTACTTGAAATATCGGGGGATCACTTTGTGAAGTATGTGATTGTCTAACCACTATGCTGCACACCTGCAACAAATATGAAATAATACTGAACATAAACTGCATTTTGAAAATAAAGTTTAAAAGGTAATTCCTTAAAATAAAAAGGCTTAAAGTCAATCATGACCCTAAATCAAAATTTAGGTCAAGATTTTTAATAAATAAATAAAAATAAACATGAAGGAACATTTCCAAACTCATTTTACATGGCCAGTGTTGTCCTGATACCAAAACCAGGCAAATACACTACTATGAAAGAAAATTGCAAGGAATAGGTATAAATGACCCATGGACATGGACAACAGGGTGGGGACTGACTGTGGGAGGTGGGGCAGGGGACAGCAATGGGGGAAAATTGGGACAACTGTAATAGAATTAAAAGAAATTTTTTTAATCATAAAAAATAAATAAATGAATGCAGAAAATGTATTTAAAAAATTGTAGGTCATCTGATATCCCTGATGACCATAGATGCAAATATCCTCAACAAAATATTAGCAAACTAAATGCAACAATACATTAAAAAAAACACACACCATAATCAAGTGGGACTTATTCCAGGGATTCAAGGATGGTTCAACACTCACAAATCAATCAATGTGATATACCACATTAACAAAATGAAGGATAAAAATCATAGGATCAGCCCTGGCTGATGTAGCTCAGTGGATTGAGCTTGGGCTTCGAACCAAAGGGTCACCAGTTCTATCCCCAGTCAGGGTATGTGCCTGGGTTGCAGGCCAGGTCCCCGGTACCAGGTATGCAAGAGGCAACCACACATTGATATTTCTCTCTTTCTCTTCCCCTCTCTCTAAAAATGAATAAATAAAAATCTTTATAAAAAATCATAGAATCAACTCGATAGATGCAGAAAGAACACTGGACAAAATTTAAATTCATTCATGATAAAAAATCTCAATGAAGTGGGTATAAAAGAAATGTACCTCGACATAAGAAAGGCCATATATGACAAGCCCATATATGACAAGCCCAAGCCCAATGGATAATTTGTATCCTCAATGGCGAGAAACTGAAAGCTTTTCCTCAAAGACCAGAAATAAGGCAAGATGCTCATTCTTATTGCTTCTATTCAACATAGTACTGGGACTCCTAGCCAGAGCAATTAGGCAAGAAAAAAGAACTAAAAGCTATCCAAATCAGGACAGGAGAAGTAAAACTGTCTCTATTTGTAGATGACATGACATCATTCATAGAAAGCTCTAAAGACTCCACCAAATCTAAAGACTCAGTTAAAACTAATAAATGAATTCAATAAAGTTACAGGGTAAAAAATCAATATATAAAAATCAGTTGTGTTGCTATAATAATAACCAACTAGAGAAATTAAGAAAATGATCTCACAACTTCATCAAAAAGAATAAAATACCTAGGAACAAATTTAACCAAGGAGGTGAAACACTGGTATTCTGAAAGCTCTAAGACATTAATAAAAGAAACTGAAGATGATACAAATAAATTAAAAGATATTCAGTGCTCACGGAATGCAAGAAGTAATATTGTTAAAAGTTCAATACTACCCAAAGCAAGCTATAAATTCAATGCAACCCCTACCAAAATCTCGACAGCATTTTTAACAGAAATAGAACAATCTAAAAATTTGTATGGAACACAAAAGACCCCAGATAACCAAAGCAGCCTTAAGAAAGAAGAGCAAAGCCAGAGACATCACACTTCTTCACTTGAAACTACACTACAAAGCTGTACCAACCAGAGGGGTATAAAACAGACACTAGATCAATGGAATAGAATGGAGGGCCTCACAATAAATCTATATATGTGGCCAATTAATACATGACAAAGGACCCAAGAATATGCAATTGGGAATTTTTAATAAATACTTTAGAAAACTGAACAGCCACATGCAGAAGAATGAAAATAGATGCCATGTGCCCTGACTGGAAATTGAACCAGTGACCCCTTAGTTCGAAGGCTGGCACTCCATCCACTGAGCCACAGCAGCCAGTGCCCGTTTATATCTTAATAGAAAGAATAAGTCCATTATTAAGGCCATATAGCATTATATACTAATACATAGAAGAATCAAAATTTTCCATCCTGTGTGAAAGTTAAATTATACAGAAAAAACAAAAAGTAAAAAGAAATTTAAACCAATTCTGTCCTATTTAAAACCAGGTATTTGAAACATAGATATCAAATTTAATTATTTAAAATAACTTATATTTTTATTCACATAACAAATAACATTTACTTGTGATCGCCGTATAAAATGTTGGCTATACAATACAGAGCCCTAGGGAAGAGCTCTAAAGCTAATGACTACAAATTTTTAATTTGGGATTAACTATGTTTACTACACTTATAAATAGAATTCATATCTAATAATTTCTGATAAATCCTCAGAAACTACAAATAACTTTAAAAGCCTTATAGGACTTACATCACTAGATACCATGATTTATTATAAGGCATTATGGTATGTGATGAACAAAAACAGCAAAACAAATTAATTGAAGAGATTATAAAGCCAGAAACAGATGTCAACACATACGCAGTTACTAGCTTCTATGGCAAAGGGGACCCTGCGCTGCAGTAGGGAAAGAGTGCTGATTTCAGTGAATGCCGGGTCAGCTGACTGTTTACATGTGAGAAGTAAATCTTGACCCCTCCCTCACACCACATATAAAAATCAACTCTAGTTGGTATTAACAACCAAATGGGAAGATCCAACAATAAAGCTTTTAGAAGAAAGTGTAGGAAAATCTCTTCATGACTTTGCTTTAATACTTCTTAAACAGGACTCAAAAGTACAACAGGTCCTGAAATAATGTCATTTTGTTCAACCTCATATCAATGTAACAGTGATGAGATGCCTTAGGAGCTTAACTCTCGTTTATATCAATTAGCCTACAGAAAGACTGGTTTCATTATATGTCACTTCACTTAAAGTTGCAAAACATACTGGCACCGTTGAAGACTTACTATATTAAACACAAAGGAAAAAAATGGATACACTGGGCTACATTAAAATTAAGAACTTCTCATCAAAGATAAAAATGAAAAAGGAAGCCACAAAGAGGATTCTTGTCATTCATATATCCAACAATGAATGTGTATTCAGAACATGTAAAGAATTCTTTTAATTCAGTAGTAAAAAGGTAGATAATTGCTACGAAAAATGGGCCAAAGGTTTGAACAGCCACTTCATAAAATACCTGGCCATTAAACAATGGAAAAGGTGCTAATACTCCATTAGTTACTAGAGAAATGCAAATTAAAGTCATAATGGGATACCATTAGACAACCACCAAAAAGACTAAAATGAAAGAGACACGCAGCACCCCGTGCTGGGGAGGATGAAGCAACTGGAGCTCTGGGATACACCGCCATTGGAAGTGTAAATCAGTGTACCCATTTTGGAGAACTGATTAGCAGCATCTACTTAAAGCTAAATAAACACACGGTCCCTTTGACCTGGAAAATTCACTGCTTTATACATATTCCCAAGAAAATGCATTGTATATGTATGTGTATGTAGATATACATGTACATGTACATACATATAGTATTTAAACCAAAAGTCACATAGAAGAATATTCACAGAATCATTATTTATCACAGTCCAACATTAGGAACCCAAACAAACAATAGTAGAATGAATGAACTTTGGTATACTCAAACGGTATTCATAGAAATGTTGCTATGTACAACAATATAGATGATTTTCACAAATGTAATGTTGAGAGAAAGAAGCCAGACAAAACTGTAATCCTGTATGGTGCTGTTTATATGAAGTTAAAACACTTGATTAAGTTATAAATTGACAGTGTTAGAAGTCAGGACAGTGGTTATACTTGTGGGGAGGGAGTCTGTGGCAGGGACATAAGGCCATGAGAAGGCTTTGGGGGTACTGGTAGCATTATATCACCGAGCTTGACGTAGATGTTGGTTACATGAATATTTCACTTTATGAAAATTCACTGGGATATACAGTTACAAACTGGACACTTTTCTGTTTGCATGTTATACTTCAATCATTTACTTTAAAGGGGGAAAAAAAGCCCTTCAAAATTGTCAATGTCATCTTTTTGTTGTTACTGTTGTCTCCAAAGAAACTTTAGGGAATAAAAACAAAATATAATGTGAAATGAGATTCTGCCAAAGCCCCAACAGGAGTCTTGAGGTATAATGAAGGATCCTCTACTCTATTTTTATTTTCTATAATCCCAATTTTTATGAACTAAAATACCTCTAATCACAGAATAAAAAGTAAAGTAAAAGACTTAGTTCAGGTAGGTGATAATGATACTAGAAATATTAATAACTTCAAATAACCATAATAAAAATAGCCACACTGTCTTTGTAACTATAGTTTTATAAATATAACCAGAAGTTAAGATTAAAAAGAAAAAGAATAATATATGGTAAAACAAAGTTCCATAATTCAGTATTTTTAAATGCTTGCTTTACAAATGTATACAATATACATATACCACATTGTCTGGCAAAATCAAGCTGTTTTACTGATCAGCATTAAAAACACTGTTAATTGCTCAATATTTTAAAACACTGCAATCAGAAAATAGTTTGCTTTAACTTTACTTACTCAGTGTGTTGTGATCTGTGTGAATGCCTTGTACAACACATGTTCTGAGTACCAATTCCACATCGGAACCTCTTTTTATTAGCTGTTAAGAAAACCAAAACCAAAGAATAAATCCTTCGAATGTTTTTTCAATGGTTCATATGAATGTACTATTTTTGAAAAGAAATTGTTTACTACAATTTCTTTTTTAGGTAATACTGCCTTTAACTTTTTCTAACCATTACATGTGTACAGAAGCTCAGATAGGTGTATACTTTTAACTTTCCCAAAAAAGACTTAGAACAGCGTTTTGGTATATATATTTTACAGTGTGTTTAAAATAGTTTTGTTCTGGCGGTATGGGAATATTTCTTGCACAGAGATGGATGTTCTGAGAACTAGAAAGAGTGTTGTATTAGGAGTCACAATACTTGGATTCCAACTCTGGGTCTGTCCTTAAGTGTACGGCCTTGGGTTAATAACTACTCAGAGTTCCCGACCTCATCATTTGCAAGATGAAGAACTGGACTAGAACAGAAATTCTCAATGGTGTGGACACCTTGAGGGGCTTTGAACCTCTTTCAAGGGACCCATGACGTTAAAATTATTTTCATAATACGAGAGCCTTCTGCACTGTTTGAGTTGTGAGAAGTAGAGTTTCTCTATGAAATACGTTTTGTACTTGAATAAACCACTGACAGGCAGGCTTGGGTATTTGGGAGACTTTCTCTTGAAAATGAGTGAAGTGAGGCAGGAAGTGAACAGGGGCCTGATGATACAGTCTCACAGGTCACGGTAGATAAGGGCTTTAGATTCTGCTCTGGATGGGACGAGGTATCATCAGGGTTGTGAGCAGAGGAGAGATAGAGTGTATCTTTTTTAGAACGGCTCAGTCTGCCTTTGAAAGTACTGAGAACGGCCTGTAGGGTGCTAGGGCAAAAGAAGGGAGATCTAGGAGGAGGCTGTTGAAACAATTCAGTGAGGTATGATGGTGACTTGAGCCAGAAGATGATGGGGAGGATGAGAAGTGGTCGAATTCTGGATATATTTTGAAGGTTAAACAACCAGGATCTGCTGCCAGATTCAATGTGTGAGAGAAGGAAAGCAGATTAAGAAAGAGACACCTAGATTTTTGGTCTGAGCGTCAGAAGGAGGGAGCTGCCATTCATTGACATGGAGAAGGCTGTAGGAGAGCAAAGTCGCCCACCCTGACAGACCTGAGAAGGGGATTAGCAGGGTGGAGAGAGGGGGAAGAAATAAAGGATCTCCTCACCCACTGGAGGTGCATAAACTGAGTGGAGTCCTAGGTCTAAGGCTGGGAACACGGTCAGAAGGGGAACACGGGATTCGGGGAGACCAGAGGGAGTGGACAGGAGGTGGTATGTATACATCCTGGAGCATCCCCCTCCAACCGCCAAAATGTATACATATATCCTTTGGTCTATATATCCAGTAGGTCTAACAGGAACAGAGTTTCACATTGCAACTAATCTTTAAGGAAATTTATCACTTGTTGGCATACAGTATCAAAGAATATTCACCATTATTTGAAAAGACTATTACATACTCCTTCACCTTTCCAACTACTTAGCTGTGTGAGGCTCAATTTTCTTCAAATACTTCACCTTGAAAAACATATTGAATGAGGAAGCGGATACAATTTAGCTGACTTCTAAGCCAGACATGAAAGAGATTTGCAAAACTGTAAAGCATGTTACTCTTCTCACTAAATTATTTTGAAAATATAGTTAATTTTTCATAAACAATGTATTTGTTAACATGTAATAAGTTTTTTGTTTTAAATGATTTAATCAATATGTATTCTTAAAATTTCTCAGTTTTAAATTCTAATATGGTAAATACTGATAGGTATGATATAAAAACAGCACTTTTTAGGGTCCTCAATTTTTAAGAATATAAAGGGGTCTTGAGAACAAAAAGTTTGAGGACTGCTGGTCTATATCATCTTAACTTCTGTATAAATAAAAATTACCGTATATATCCCTATTTGCCCTTTCATATGCTTAAAAAAAATTTTCCCTTTTTTCTTTATCTCATAGGGTTAGAAATACTTAAGCTCTCTCATTTTATATCATTAGCTTATTATAGATATTTACTACTTCAGAAATGCCATTTTTGAAATATAAATGTATATTTATCAAACATTTTTTAAGATGTGGAAATTTTATTAAATATCCAAAAATTTCTCTAATTTGCACCACCTTTTTTATCAAACTAATTCTAGGAATCATAACTACTCCTGCAAATAAGTTTCCATTTCTCCTTTTCTTCCTATGGATCTTTTCCTGCTATTTTAAATAAGGTTAGCTACAGGAATACTTGGGAAGTTCAAGACTGAGACATTGTATATATGCAGCATGATTTTATACAGAAAATAAATCATTGTGCATTTTTTTCAATGAATATGTATTGGGAGTACTAGGGAATTCACAGACTAATGTCAGTAGACTGTTTTCAACTAGAACAAGTGACTAAAATGCAAATACAGAGGGCAAACCAAGAGTAGTTCATAAACTGTGGCTGGTTAATTCCACTGCCAACACAGGAATTTTTTAAAAAAATCTGTTTAGTTGAGCTCAATGGGGAGATGTTCCCTCTGTAGCACTGAGTTACTACAGCACGCATTCTCCTTAATTTCAGCCACCTGCCTTAAGTGAAGACAGCATTTCTGTGCTGTCTAGGATGATTCAGTTGCTCTTGTTTTGACCATAGCAACTTCCATGTTCTTCTCACCACACAACTTGCTGTCTTACAGATACAGGCTGATGAACCAGAGGAGGGGAGCCATACCGAGTAAGGGAAGGTTATCTATACTTGTTCTAACTATCATGGTTTTTATATCAAATAACACTTCTATTTTCATCATTCCCTCTAATTGCTAAGAAAATTTATGAGTTTTATTGTAACTGAAAAGATTACTGTACCTCTTCTATTTTCTTAGGAGAAGTTTCACTTTTATTATTTTTGAATTCTTCATTTATCTTTATTCTGGCTGCTACAGAAAGAAAAATACATATACAGTTATTTGCTTTTCTAATTTATAATTCCTGTCCCAATCATTTACATGTTATTCATTATGAATGGCTACTTCTATAGTAGAGGAAATAGTTTTGCCCCATGTAAAACAAAGTATACAAATAAGAAATTGATTAAAGAATAGGCTGGCAAACTTGTAATTAAACCTATTACAAACATTCAGCACTCTAATACTTTTGTGTCCTGCTTTTTATTTCCAACTTCATTTGTGTAGGTCTATCTATTAGATTCTAATAAATCCAATGTTTTGTTCCTATAAATCTAAGAATTTAAATTAAAAATTTTAAGATGGCAAAACTCAACATATATAGGCACATTAAACAACACATATATACACAAATTAAAATAAAGTTATAGCAGCCTCAGAGCCTTGGCTGACAGGTAAAGTGAGTGACAAACAAAACTGTTGTTTACATGTACCACCGAGACTGTGCGTCGTTACAGCAGCATGGTCTGACAGACTGCCTCACTGCATTGCTGTGGGCATTTAATGGAATGACCCACGTAAAGTTGTTAGTAAATATGCAATGTTAGCTGTTCTTACAATTATTTCATTTAAAAACTTTTAAAATAGCAAAAATATGCTCTTGGATGGAGAATAGTCATAAAACCTTCCTTCTATGCTTCATAATTGCAATATGTAAGGTGGTTAGGAGTTTGGGCTTTGGAGTCAGATCGCACAGACTGAATCCTAGCTCTCGCTCTTACTAAGCACAATGTAGGGCAATTCCTTTCACATTTTTGTTAGTTTCTAATCTGAAAAAATAGAAATTATAAAAGCAACTACATCACTGGGCTGTTAGAAAAATTAAATGAAGAATGTGTGCAAAGTGCAATATAAGGCATATACTTTAATATTCAAGACATTACTTTCGGTGAACTCCAAAAACTTGAATTCCTGGGGATAGTGGGGACGCTTTACCTAGGTTAAAGAGGTTTGGAAATGTATGAGGACTGGAACTGAACCTGACCAACACAGAACCTAAGCTTCACATTTCTGACTTTCAGATGAGATAGAAACCACATAAAATAGTGAAATACTGAATTTGGAATTGTTTGGGATACATGTAGTATTATTTTTCATAGTGGCTGTCACTTCTAGGATGATACAAGGTATTAACAATGTGGTAGTATCTGGTCCTAGAGAGTGTGAAAATTTGATTATAAAATAGAGAAGTGACTTTAATTTTCTTTAAGTATATACTCCTCAAAAAGTGCAATGTAAACTAATCTTTATAACACAAAACAACATTAGAGAGGAGGTAGTGAAGGGCACTCCCTAAGATGGGTCTTGACTGTATACAAGGTCTCTTGGACGTTAGCAGCCATTTGAAGAATGGACTTGTTCCAAAGAGAAAAAAACATAAACTTACCTTTTAATGCTCTGGAATCATTTTTAAAAACTTGTTGTCTGGTCCTGTGCAATGTTTTAAAGAGCTGTAAAACCTATCAAGAAAAACAGAACTCAGACCTCAAAAGAAAAAAGTCACATTTTACATAATTATGAGATTTAAACAGTATTTCTTTTCTGTTTGTTTCTTAGACTATTTTTCAAAGTAGCTGATGAAAACCAGGGTTTCTCAAAATACCTTTCTATTAATTATATATCTTTAAATTAAAAAAATAACTTTATTTGCAAAAATAATACAAAATTCTTTGAAACAAAACAATTCAAAGATAATTAAAAAGTTAATAATCTCCCTGCCAAAACCAGTCTGCTAAGGTAAACAACCTTATCAGTCTGGTATGTATTGTTACCATTTTTCTTAACATGGTGAGGCCTTCATCTGTTCTTAAAGTGAGACACATGTATATACAAAGTCATGATCTTATTACGTCTTAAGAGAGCCCAGAACAAAGATATTTCAGGTAATTTAGGCAAGTTAAATTGTGATTTCTCAAAAGATAAGTAAAATGCTGAGATTTTTTAGTATCCTACAACTATGCTAAAAAATGGAGAGAAAAGAGCCTGGAACTTTGGTAAGAGACAGTGGCTGAGGCTACCTAATATTTCTCAAATCCAAAAAGGTCCTCAATATTACTCCCCCAATATTGCTTTTCCTCCTGTCTTCTCAATGTCAGTTATAGACGACACAGAATTTCTCAAGCCAAAAATCTCAAGGTCAACTTTTAATATACCTTACTCTTCATGTGGAAATGTTAGGATGTCTAATTTTTTGGTATATTCACCATATCCCCAAACTATTTAAGATCAGATGCTCCCCACCTCTTCTCTAGACAACTCACAGAGATTTGTCACTCTGCCACCCTTCTCTCCTTTCCTGCCATCAGTTTATCACACAGTAATATCTAACATTTACTGAGATTATCCTGTGTGCTAGGCACTATTTTAAATATGCTAGAAAACCTATCACTTCAAAGGCAGACACCAAAACAGAAACAGGAAACAAGGAGCAGAAAACATAAAAACAAAACAAAACAAAACAAAAATAACTACGATTAACTCGTAAGTTATTGCAAACATGGAAAAACAACAACAAAGTTAAATTAAAAAGGAATGTTCATAAAACTCCCAAAAGCTCTTGGATACCAAATGAGTGAGAGCAAAGATTAAGTAGAGTAAAACTGCCCAGAAAGTAGAATAAAAATTGAGAGAGAAATTGAGGAGAGAACAGATAAGAAAATTAAGGGAGTGGCCTAGATGGCTCCAACAACAGGGAACAGGGAGAACAGAAATTAAAACGGGGATAAATCAAGAAAAGTCCACCAAGTAAGCTACATGCATTACTAGATTGAAAGGGCTCCACCAAGTGCCCAACACAAAACACATACCACTTCTCATCATAAGTTCAGCACAACCCTAACAAAAAGAAAAATCTGAGAGAAGAAACAGTTCACATATAAATGGTAAAAAATCAGAATGGCATCTGACTTCTAAATAGCATCACTGTGAGGAGACAATAGTGTAAAACATCTGCAAGTTTTGAAGAGAAAATGTGCAGCTTAGAATACCATACATAGCCAAATTATCACCTATTGTACGAGGGCAAACAGACATTTTCAGAAATGTAAATTCTTTTATATGCCGTATACAATTTCTTGGAACACTACATGGGTTCCACCAAATGTGCTCCACCAAAACAAGGGATGAACCACAGAAGAAAAAGGCATGGGAATCAGGAAGACAGGCGACCCAACACCAGAGAGGCACAGATGATGGTAAAGGACAAATACAGGTCAGCATTTGTGCAACCAGCCAAAAAAGCAACTAGTCTGGACTATAGAAAAAGCCTGAACTATTCCAGAAAAGATGTTACTAGGGAAAATATAAAACTCATAGACTTTAGTTTTGTTCAGAGTTTGGGAATATATAGGGAACTAACTAATGATAAAAACAAGGCAGTTATTAATTTCAAGAAAAATTAAGAATTATAAGTTAAACCAATATAATTATATTTATATTAGAGAACTCAGGTGTGGATAAGTTTTATATAGTCAAATTATACCAGAAACAAAACTGATTAACCATGGGAGGGAGGTGGGGAGGGTTGGGTGGGGGGGCTGGGATGGAAGTAAAAGATAGAAAACTGTACTTGAACAACAATTAAAATAAAATTAAAAACAAACAAACAAACAAAAAAAAAACAAACAAAAACTGATTAACCAAAACTTGTATATTGAGACGAATAAGGTGTAAGGGGTAGCTTAGTCCTCAACCTCCATGGTTAAAAGTCAACAAATAATATTACCAAAGAGAAAATAAATTAATAGTTTAAGCATATTTAGAAACATAGAAGTAAATATCACAAGAAAAAGCTAAAATGATTGAAAGTTCTCATCTCCAGGGAGTAGGGAATAGGAGTACGTAGATGGAAGTAGACACCTACTGGTATTTGTGTAACGTTATTCCTTTTTTTCCTTTTTAATTCACCTGCATTTGTCACAATCTCTTTAAAGCAGACATGTGACTTGAGCACTACATTTCCATTCACAAAACGTGCCCTGAGTTACTTCTGAATGGCTTTACAGCATGCCTAGGCTGGCTTCTGATTTTGCTACTTTAAACAATACTTTTCTTTGGAATACAAGCCCTGTGGATAATTACTCCCATCAAGTTGGTTCAGCTTAGCACACTAATTTCTAGAGGCCATACATGCCATTGATAACTACAGGAGATGGAAGGTTTAAAAAGTAGATCCTAGGGTTGAAGGTTGTTTTTAAACATGTACATCTCAATATACTTCAGGGACAAAAAATTTGGTCTACTAAGGAATCCACATGAGAGCTAAACACTTTAGACCACAAAATTAACAAACATTAGATTACACACATCTCACCACAAACAACCTCATTCTGTTAAAAGAAGCCAATATGAAACTAGAAAAGAAAAACTAGCTCTGCTTTACTGCCTAAAGTATCACAGTATCATACACTTAGAAGTAGAAAGAAACCTTATCTTTCCTTTAAGTAGCTACTGTCATGTCATATAGATTTTTAGAATGTTAATTTAAAATAGAGGAAAAAATCCTTGAAAATATATTACCAAAGGGAACAAAAGTAAAGTATTGAACACATGTACAAGTTATTGTTCAGGTGAGCTTAGTCTGCTTCCTCTGAGTGTGATGTGTTGTCTCCTTCGAGGGCGGCATCTCTTTAGTTACACCAGCAATGCTGTCATCAGTAGTGGGGTCATCTTCATCAACACCTAGACCAAGTTTGGTCATCCTGTGTATCCTGTAAGCGTGTGTCTGGAGATCTTTCAGACTGAAGCCAGACGACAAGAGTGCTGTCTCATGGAGGATCACCAGGTCCTTCACCGACTTGTCATTCTTGTCAACCTCTGCCTTCTGCCTTAAGGTCTTGATGATGCAGTGGTCTTGGTTTGTCTCCAGATAGTTCTTTGCTGCCATGTAACCCATGGTTGTTTCTCAGGGCTTTAGCCTGCATGATTCTTTCCACGCTTGCTGTCCAGCCATAGGTGCTTGTGACATGTAGCCTGGGGATGTCACCAATCAGTTTAACATGACGATCTTTTCTACTTTTTTCTCCAAGATGTCCTTCATGATTTTTCAAAGGTTTTCAAACTTGTTTTTCTTTTTTACCTTTTACTGTTGTTGGTTTTTCTCTTCTTCATCTTCTGGAAGTTCCAAGCCCTCTTTGGTAACTGACACTAAAGTCTTCCCCTCAAATTCCTTCAGCTGCTGGACAGAGTACTCATCAATAGGCTTGATCATAAAAATAACTTCTGGGCCATGCTTTCAAAGATGTTCCATGAAGGCCCGTGTTAGCTACCTGGTCCTTGGTCTCACTTGTGATGTAAAAGATGTGTTTCTGGTTCTCCCTCCTTCATGTGCAATAGTCTTTTAGGGACACCATTCCATCACCAGAAGAAGATCGTAGTATATTAACAGCTCTGAAAGCTTCTCCTGATTTTGAGTCTTCATGTATTCCAGGCCTAATATTTATAGAGAATTTCTCCTAACACTTTTTGTAGTTCTCTTTATCTTCTGCCAGTTTAATAAAGAGTTCTAAGCATTTTTGACTGAATTCTTTCTGATAACTTTCAAAATTTTGCTTTGTTGCAATATCTCCTGGGAAATATTAAGAGAGAGATCCTTGGAATCCACCAAACCTCTAATAAAATTCAGATATTCATGGATTAGCACCTCAGTTATCCGTGATGAAAACACTGCAAACATAGTGGGGTTTTTTCTTTCTGTTTTCAAATAGGTCAAAAGGAGCACATCTTGGAACAAAAAGAAGGGCTCCAAATTCCAATTGTCCTTTAACTGAAAAATGTTTCACTGCCAAGTGATCCTCATAGTCATTAGTCAAGCTTCTGTAGAATTCCCCATATTCTTCCTCAGTAATGTTGTCAGGATTTCTGGTCCAGACGGTCTTTGGGTTGTTCAGCTCTTCTTGATCACTGTACTTCTCTTTGATCTTCTTCTTCTTGTCACCTCCCTTCCTTTCTTCTTCCTCTTTGTCAGAACCAACATCTTCAGTTTCATATTTGTCACTGAACTTTTTTTTCTCTTACTTTTCTTCAGTTTCATCATCACTGACTTCTTTATCACATTCTTTCTCCACAAAAAGAGCAATGAGTAGTCAATGAATTGAGAATGTTTTTTCACGGTCTCCCTTATCTTTCCCTCCTCTGAGCACTCAGTAAGGTCTTCTTTCAGATGCAGGGTAACCTTTGTTCTATGACCCATGGGCTCCCCTGTGTCAGTCCGAACTCTGAACAATCCTCCTACAGAAGGCACCCATGCATATTGCTCATCATCATTATGTCTGGTGATCACAGACACTTTTTCAGCAGTCAATAGGCCAGCCTGACACCAAATTGACCAGAGAGATATCTGCACCAGGCTGCAAAGTTTCCATGAACACTTTGGTCCCAGATTTAGCAATAGTACCATGATTGTTGATCACATTGGCCTTGGTGATTCCAATGTCAGTGTCCACAATAGTGAGGATTTGGTCTTGTTTATTTGCAATGAGATTAAGGTGCTGCTTTTTCCCAGAGTCCAGTTTACTGGAATCTGTCAAGATTTCATATCTCATTTTGTCCAGAGCTTCTGATGAATTTGAAATAAGCTCCCTCAGAAAGATCTTTATTCAGTGAGAAAATATGAATAATCAGTGACATCAATTGGGCAATTTCTGCCTGAAAGGCAAATGTCTCAACCTCCTTCTCCTCCATATCAGCTGCATGTGAGTCTGGGTTTCCTCAGGCATCTTAGCTAAGGGACTGTGCGGGCTCCGCAGTAATGCAGCACCAGGATGCAGAAGCAACTGGCCAATATTTCTTAATCTTTACATACTTATCACCTTTATAAAAACTAAAAATTTTATTCAAAAAGAGAAAGGACACTATCAAAAAACAAAAGACATCCCACAGAATGGGAGAAAATATTTACAAATCATATATTTGATAAGGGGCTAGTTATTTTTGCTACTATACCTCCTAGGGCAAGGGTAACAAAGGAAAAAATAAACAAATGGGAGTACATCAAACTACAAAGCTCCTGTACAGCAAAGGAAACCATCAACGAAATGAAAAGGGAACCCAATGTATGGGAGAACGTATTTGCCAATGAGGCATCTGATAAGGGGTTAATGTCCAAAATATATAAAGAACTTTACAACTCATCACCAGGAAGATAAATAATCCAATTGAAAAAATGGTCAAAGGACCTGAATAGACACTCTTCAAACAGGACATACAAATGACCTTTTTTTTTTTTTTTTTTGAATATGAGAAAAAGCTCAATGTCACTAATCATCAGAGAGGTGCAAATTAAAACTAAAATGAGGTATCACCTCATACCTTCCAGAACAGCTATCATCAATAAATCAACAAACAGCAAGTGCTGGTGGGGATGTGGAAAGGGAACCTAGTGCTTTGTTGGTGGGAATGCAGACTGATGCAGCCACTGTGTAAAACAGTATAGAGTTTCCTCAAAAAGTTAAAAATGGAACCGCCTTTTGACCCAGCAATCCCACTTCTGGGAATATACTCTAAAATTCCCGAAACACCAATTCAAAAGAATATATGCACCGCTATGTTCACAGCGGTGTTATTTGCAATAGCCAAGATCTGGAAACAGCCCAAGTGCCCACCAGTAGATGAGTGGATAAAAAAAGCTGTGGTACATTTACACAGTGGACTGCTACATGGCTGTAAAAAATAAGGAAATCTTACCTTTTGCTATAACATGGATTGACTTGGAGATTATTATACTAAGTGAAATAAGCCAGTCAGAGAAAAACAAATACCATATGATCTCACTTACATGTGGAATCTAATGGACAAAACGGAAACAGGGGCAAGGATATATGGAACAGACTGACAGCTATCCAAGGGGAGGGGAAGGGGCTGGATAAAAGGAGGTGAAGGGATTAGCCAAGAACCTACATGTATAACCCACAGACACTAACAACAGTGTAGTGATGGCCAGAGGAAAGGAGGGGCAGGGGCTGAGTGGACGTGGGCAAAGGGGAGGAAAATGGAGACCTCTGTAAAAGTGTTAACAATAAAATAAAGTTAAAAAAAGAACTTTTACAACTCAATAATAAAAAAATTAATAGGCAACGGATTTGATTTTTATTTGTTT
The DNA here is from genome assembly GCA_004024845.1 of Tonatia bakeri. Classification (NCBI taxonomy): domain Eukaryota; kingdom Metazoa; phylum Chordata; class Mammalia; order Chiroptera; family Phyllostomidae; genus Tonatia; species Tonatia bakeri. Next base: position 27,304 of record PVIA01010685.1, read on the forward strand.
TTCTTAATTTCCCTCCCTCTCTCTCTCTTTTTTTTGCCAAGGACTTGAATAGACATTTCTCCAAAGAAGAAAGATAAATGGCTATTAAGGCCATAAAGATTTTGAGACTTCCGGCCAAGATGGAGGCATAGGTGGACGCACCGTACCTCCATGCACAACCAAGATAGGAACAACAACAATTTAGAAACAGAGTAACATCCAGACCTGACAGAAAATTGATCTGAATGGAAGTCAGACAACCAAGAAGTTGAATTAGACCTGTTCATCCAGACCGGTAGGAGGGGTGGAGACGAGCAGCTAGGTGTGGGTGGCGGCGCGGAGAGCAGAGAGAGTTGGGACCAGGCGTTTAAGGTATCTGGGGCACGCAAGCCACAGAGGGTGGACCCTGAGTGTGCAAGTGGAAGCTGGCAGACCCCCGCAGAGTGGTGGCAACTGGCAGACCCAGGGAGGCAGCGATTGTAAAGCAAGGCAGTGCACGCAACCCAGGATCCCATCCCTAGGAAATAGAGCCTCAGGACACTGATTGAGGACACCTGTGGGAGTTGAGGCACACAGAGAGATACCCAGCCTCACAGGAGAGGTCCTTGGAGGGTCCCACGGTGTGCACAAGCTCACTCACATGGGAATTGGCACCAGAGGGGCCCAGTTTGCTTGAGGGAAGCAGCAGAAGGGACTGAGGTCCCATGGAGAACAGAGCAACCACCAATGTTCCCTCTCAACCCCGCCCCCGCACTCAACATCACAACCCAGCTACTGGGGTGCCCCGCCCTGGTGAACACCTAAGGCTCCGCCCCCTACTGTAACAGGTGTGACCAGACCCCCCCAAAAGAAAGAGAGAGAGAGAGAGAGAGAGAGATGGCTCGAGCAGAAGAACAAATCAAAGCCCCAGAACTCATTCTTTTAAGCGACCGAGAGATAGCCAACCTATCAGATGCACAGTTCAAAACACTGGTGATCAAGAAGCCCACAGAATTGGTTGATTTTGATCGCAAATTAGATGAACAAATAAAGGCTATGATAAGAGAAATGAAGGAAAATGCACAGGGAACCAATAGTGATGGGAAGGAAACTGGGACTCAAAACAATAGAGTGAACCAGAAGGAAGAAAGAAACAACCAAACAGGAAAGAATGGAGAAATAAGAATTCAAAAAAACAAGGAGAAGCTTAGGAACCTCCAGGACATCTTTAAATGTTCCAACATCTGAATTATAGGGGTACCAGAAGGGGATTGTAGGGGTACCAGAAGGGGAAGAGGAAGAGCAAGCGGAAAAGTTATTTGAACAAATAATAAAGGAGAACTTCCCCATTCTGGCAAAGGAAATAGATTTCCAGGAAGCCCAGGAAGCTCAGAGAGTCCCAAAGAAGTTGGACCCAAGGAGGAACACACCAAGGCACAGCATAATTACATTAGCCAAGGTAAAAATGAAGGAGAGAATCCTAGAAGCAGCAAGAAACAAGGAGACAGTAACCTACAAAGGAGTTCCCATCAGACTGTCAGCTGATTTCTCAAAAGAGACCTTACAGGCAAGAAGGGGCTGGAAAGAAATATTCCAAGTCATGAAAGCCAAGGACCTACATCCAAGATTGCTCTACCCAGCAAAGCTTTCATTTAGAATGGAAGGGCAGATAAAGTGCTTCTCAGACAAGGCCAAGTTAAAGGAGTTCATCATCACGAAGCCCTTATTCTATGAAATGTTAAAGGGACTTATCTAAGAAAAAGAAGATAAAAAAAAACATGTACAGTAAAATGACAGGAAGCTCACAATTATTAACAACCACACCTAAAACAAAACCAAAAGAAACTAAGCAAACAACTAGAACAGGAACAGAACCACAGAAATGGAGATCACATGGAGGGTTAGCAACAGGGGAGTGGCAGGAGAGAGGGGGAAAAGGGACAGAAAATAAGTAGCATAGATAGTAGGTAGAAAATAGACGGGGGAGGGCAAGAATAGTATGGGAAATGTAGAAGCTAAAGAACTTATGACAGATAGACATGAATTAAAGGGGGGTAATGTGGGTGGGAGAGGGTGTATAGGGTGGAGGGGAGTGAAGGGGAGAAATGGGACAACTGTAATAGCATAATCAGTAAAATATATTTTAAAAAAGGCCACAAAAACATGCTCAACATAATTTGCCATTTGGGTAATATAAACTTAAATCTCAGTGATACTCTATTAGGAGGGCTATAGTCACTCTATAGGAGGGCTATAGTCAAAAAGATAGTAAAAAATAAATGTTAGCGAAGATGTGGAAATACTGGAACTTATACATTGTTGGTAGGAATCTAAAATGGTGTAGCTGCTTCAGAGAACAGTTTAGCAGTTATTCAAAAAGTGAAACAGTTATCACATGACCCAGCAATTCCATGTCTAGGTAAAATGAAAACATGTATTCACACAAAAACTTATACATGAATGTCCATAGTAGTATTATTTGTAATAGTGCCAAAAAGTATAAACCACCCAAATGTTCATAAACTCATGAATGGGTAAATAAAATGTATATCCACATTACTACGGTTTGACTTGTGTCCTCTCAAGGCATGTTGCAGTCCTAGTCCCCAGTACCTGAAATTGTGACCGTAGCTGCAAATGGGGTCTTTGCAGGTATGATCACATTAAGATGAGGTATCACTACTACCCTGGAATTATCAGAGCTAATATCACCTTGGAGTTAATACGCTTTTATTAAAAAGTAGAAAGTTGGCCCTGGCTGGCATAGCTCAGTGGATTGAGCACGGGCTGCGAACCAAAGCATCGCAGGTTCGATTCCCAGTCAGGGCACATTCCTGGGTTGTGGGCCATGGCTCCCAGCAACCACACACATTGATCTCTCTCTCTCTCTCTCTTTCTCTCTCTCTCTCTCTCTCTCTCTCTCTCTCCCTCCCTCCCTTCCCTCTCCAAAAATAAATAAATAAATCTTAAAAAGAAAAAGTAGAAAGTTAAGTCATAGATCGTCTTCTCATCCCCGTTTACTCATACTGACGGGACACATTTAGGAAGTGTGTATAGAGAATGCATTCTTCAGTCAGATCAGTTTGAATCTGACTTTGGCACTTATCGTAAGCTTGGACAAGTTACTCAGACTTTTTGCCTTAATTTTTTTTAATAAAGAGGTAATTTTAAGGGAATATTGTATAATTTCTGTACTAGGTTTCACTGAAGATAGTCATTACTTACCCCTTCCTTCTAAGGCGGGGTTATGTGCCCCTCCTGAGTATATCCCCAACACCGGACACTCACTATGCTTACGTTAATTGCTTACTTGTGTCATACTTCCTCAAAGGCTTCTTGGTTACCTTTATGTCCTCCGTGCTGAACAGAGATGTCTTCTACACATTGTAGGCCTGGCTAAAATGCTTTTTTGGAATGAATCCTTTCATTTGTATTCAAGTTTTCCAAGCAACTTCCCATTTCAAGGACTTTCTATATGCTAATTCCTCTTTCTGGAAAGGTCTTTTTCTCTCTCCTCCTAGGTAATTTCTAAATTTGAGGTCACAACCTAACTTTAACTTTCATTAGAGCTAATTTTTTTTGCATCCCTGCAGATAGGTTAAATCCCAATTATATGCACACAAATACACTGTATTTTCAACTCAAAGCACTTAACACCATTCTAATTAAGTAACTGTTAAAAATCTCCCGACCTGCTAAGACTTCTGTATGAGGGCAAAGGGGGCCTGTTTATTGTTGCATCCGCTATGTCCAGATAGTATAGACTAAAGGTTGGCTGTTAGGTATTACCAATAGCTATTATGGCCACTCCAGAAGTTTTCTGAATTAATAATCCTTTACAATTCTGTCTCTTTTGGTGCTGTGACATATATTACAACGTGCTGAGAGGGAGTTCAGCAGTACATGAGGCACTGCTTAGCAGCTCCCTGTTACTGACAACAAGCATTGCTCTTCCTCACTATATTCTAGCAGGTCATTTCCCCCTTTCCATGCCTGTGTTTGAGCCAGTGACAAGGGCAGATTCCAACCAGCCATGCTGATATTTAAGATTAAGAATGGCTCATCTCTGAGAATTATGCACAGCCAGGAACGTGCATCAGCTTGATGACAAATGAACCTAAGACCAGGTCCTCAGGAATGTGACCCTGGCAGGGCCATTGCTTCCGAAGCTCATTCAGAGCGCTCAGGTCTCTGTTCTGTGTCGCTGTTATTTTTGGTAATGACCTTGACGGATTTCGGTTTACTTGGTTCCTAGACTTCCATGTAGCTTCCAGTTATATGACTATACCTTTCACCTCTTGTGATGGTTGGAGCGCAGGGCTGCCTTTGGCGTCTCGTACACTTCCCAAGGATGGGAAATGGGTCCCTCAAATACTTGGTGGGGAGAAGAAACACAGGCAGAATTCAAGCCTTGCATCACGGAACATATAAGGTACCCCGGTGGACTGAGAACTAGGAGGCACTGGTGCCTCCCTCCCTCCTAGGCACCTGCAAAACCCTTGATTATTCTTCGGGGTTAGGCAGCAGTCGTGTCGGGGGCAACAGCCATCTCCTCCGTGGAGGGCCTGAACCCCAGCTACAAGACTCCAGAAAACATTCATCAGGCTTCGCTCTTAACATCCACAGACGGCATCGCACCCAACACCTCCCCGTGCCCTGTCACCTTGGCTGCCTGACCCATGTCTCTCCTCACCGCCGCAGCTACTTCTCTGGTGGTCTAGTAGCTCCGCCTCCAGCAACCAATCCCGGCGAGGTGTGTGCGGTCCAACTCCGTAACTAAGCATCTAAAGCACCGCAACCAATCACCACGCAGCATCTCCTTTGTAGCCCCGCCTCCCACAGAGAACGAGGGAGGGGTTTGGTGGACCAGCGACGTCTGGGTCCCCGTAAAAACCCGCGAGAAGCCTCGAAAGTCGATTACAAGCAAGAGGAGAAGGGAAATCACTTGGACGCCATGTTAGTTAGGGGCAGAGTCACTTCCGGCTTTTCTGCTGCAACCCCTGGTGGCGAAAGGTGGATTGACATTTAAAGGATGGCTTCAGCATCTACAGTATACACACCATTCATTATCTCCTGTTTCGGGTTCGGGCTTATCTATTAAAGAACCCTTATTATAACGTTTTCCTGTTGTGACTGTCTTCTTGCAGAATTGCATAAGTGAGAGCCAAGTCATAACAACTGTAGCGGACTGACATCGATTGAAAGGGTGACTCCCAAAAGTGCTATGCACATATTCTCTCGTTTTATTTCCTTAGAAGGTGAGGATGAGTTACTTGTTGAAGACCTCAGGGCTTGTAAATGGAAGTCTGGGTTACAAATCCCTGTTCATAACCTGAAAGTCTATTCTTACACTTTAAACGCCCAGCCTTACGCATTGGCTTTGCTAGTCAAGCAGTCAGAAAGTTTATAGATCATAAATAATCACGAAGCATTTATTTAAGTACATTTTAACTTATGACCTTGTAAGCATCAAGAAAAATCCCAACCTTGATCCCACTGCATCTTTGTTTGCCTTTTGTATACCGCACAGCTTTTCAGATAACTTGTAGGTAAAACTTACTTTTTCTTAGAAATGAAGAGATTTTGACCAATGGGTCTCCAAGACCCTTCTCCTCTGTGATTTATGTCATTTGAAAGTCATCACGAAAATAGCAAGATAATAGTCTACTTTGTTTTTATACAAATTTTTTATTTGTCAATACATTGGGCATTCGATATTATTTTATATTAATTTCAGGTGTACAGGGCAGTGGTTAGACACTTACATAATTTACCAAGTAATTTTCCCAAGAGGTCTAGTACCCACATGGCACTGTACATAGTTATAACAATATTATTGACTGTATTCCCTATGCTGTGCTTTACATCCCCATGACAGTTTTGAGTTTTTGTTTTATAAAATATACTAGACTTGCAAAAGAGTGTTTAACATATCAGTGAAGCCAAAAATACTAAGTACTTTCTTTAATCCAGGAAACAATAAAGTGGATGATCTTGTGATATTGCATTGAAGTCTCCTGATTGCTAATGAATGATAAAAGATGCTTACTTCATTTCCAGTTCAGGATCATAGCCTACCTTCCTGAAAGTTTATTATAATTTATTGTTCTAATTTCTAGCTAACTGGGGTCCTGTATTCAATTAGCCAAAAGCCTTAATCAGCCAATATTTGAAAACAGTCCCCATAGTGCCCAAATCAGTTCAGTCCTGAAGCTTCTCTTTTCTTAGATAAACCTCTATGGTTCCTTCAGCTTTTCCATAAATGGGGTGACTATTCTGGTTGTTCTGGGAATATGTCTTAGTTTGTTGGCGTCTCAAAGTGTGGGACCCAGAACTGAACAGGAAACTCCAATGTGTTCATCATGTAAGTTCATGGAGCTACACGGTAGGCAGAATAATGGCCTTCAAAATCCTAGGAACCTCTGAATATGTTCCTTATGTGACAAAAAGGACTTTGCAGATGTGATTAAATTAAGGATTTTGAGATGGAATGATTATCCTGGATTGTCTGGTGGGCCCAAGGATCCTCATAAGTGGAAGAAGGAGGCAGAGTTAGTGAGGGGCTTGCAGATGCTCTGCTTCTGGCTTTGAAGGTGGAGGGAGCCACAAGCCAAGGAATGAATGTGGCCTCTAGAAGCTGGACGGAGTAAGGGGACCGTTCTTCTCTAGAGCTTCTAGAAGGAATGCAGCCCTGCTGTTACCATAATTTTAGCTCAGTAAAACCCAATTTGGACTTGACTTTCAGAATGCCATCTTCTTGTGGCCTCTTCCATCTTCAAAGCCAACAGTACAGCACCTTCAATCTTACACTTTCCCCAATGCTTCCATTATTCTGTCTCCTTCTTTGACTCTCAAGTTCTCCTGTGCTCCTTTTCCCTTATACGGGCCCGTGTGATTTTATTGGCCCCACCTGGAAAATCTAGGCATCTCCGCACCTCAAGATCCTTACCTTGATTGATTGCATCAGCAAATCCTTTTTACCATGTAAAGTAACATACTCATAGGTTCTAGAGATAAGAGCAAGATCATCTATATGATAGTAGCTTGGATTAGGGTAATGGAGTAGAGGTGAGAAGTGATTAGATTCATGAAATGTGCTGAAAGTACAGACAGAAGAGTTAAGGATTATTTCAAGGCTTTTGGCTTGAACAATCCAACGAATGGTGTTACAGTAGATATAGAATGCTGCAGGAGTCGTCTTTTTGTTTGATTGTTGAGGACAAAGTAAAAATAAATTTGAACTTAGTGACCCCACTTCTGGGAATATATCCTAAGAATCCTGAAACACAAACCAGAAAGAATATATGCACCCCTATGTTCATAGCAGCGTTATTTACAATAGCCAAGATCTGGAAACAGCCTAAGTGCCCATCAGTAGATAAGTGGATAAAAAAGATTTGGTACATTTACACAATGAAATACTACGTGGCTGAAAAAGAAGGAACTCTTACCTTTTGCAACATTATATTGGCACCTAAGTTACACAGCTTCACTATAAGTCAACTGATTTTGATAATTTTGCTGTGGATATGTGATGAAATTAACATGATTCTGAAACTTTTATATAATTTACAGGCATTATTTAGATTTCACCAATTGTCCCAGTAATGCCTTTGATAACAAAAATAAAAAATGGGATACTTTTGACATCAAACGGATCAATGCACTATCAGTAAATTTTGCCAAGACAAAGCGGTAAAATATAGTCACATACGGGTAGTCGGGAAGTATAGTTCATTTGTCTTAATAAGGACACCTGCAGATCATAAGCTAGAGAAAAAGACTGAGAACAGAATCCAATGAGAAGCTTGAAATAGGAGGCGGCCCATTGTGAAGGAGAAATAGCATCCAAAGAGGTTGAAGAGCGTACTACTGCAGAGACAAGAGTATGGTCAACAGTGGCCAATGATGCCAAGAGGTCTAGTAGGATGAGAACTAGAATTACCTATAGGATTTTGTAAGTGCAAGTCGTCAGTGATTTTGACAAAAGGGAAATGGGCTCAAAAAAGAAAGATGAGAAAGCGTTCACAATAAACAGAAACAATCTCGAAAATCAGCAAAGATATGGAGGAGGATTTGTGGTTAAGAAATGTTTTGGTCCTGTAAGGTAGGGCATTTGACATTATGTTGATTATTGCTGGAGAAAATTCTTTGTAGAAGATTCTAGGGAGGTTCACACAATACTGATGCCTGGGTCTCACCACCAAAGTCTGATTGAATAGATCTGGGCTGTGGCCAGGTTCGCGAGATTTTTTTAAAAGGTCCCCAAATGACTTTAACATGCAGTCCAGGTTGAGAACCACTGCTAGAGGGAGGGGGAAAAATGATGCAGGAAAGGCTTACGTGCTGCACCCAAGATCTACTGTAGATGAGAAATGAGTGTCACGGGGTCTCACGCAGCAAACAGGGCCAGCCCCACTCGAACTATCAAATCTTTTCATTTACAGTATCTAATTTTTCCTACAAGGGTCCATAAAGCAAGAGAAGATCGGCTTCTACCACTAACTCCACTCCCTCAGGTACAAGAAAGGAACAAAGAAACACGACCTCAGTATGGCTCCTTCGAGCCTTGGATCAAGAGGCTCTCTCGGAACCCGGCTGCTTCCTGGGTCTCCCCCGCGACTGCAGCGCCCGCCGCAGCCGCAGCTCTGGTTGCCAGTGCGCAGGCGCAGGACCAGCTCCGCCAAGCGAGCAGCGGTCCCAGCGCAGGCTTGGTCTCGCGCTCCCGCCCTCTGCCCGCTCCCCCTTCTCCCCCCTCCCCTGAGCTTCTCCCCCGGCAGCCTCGCGGAAGGGAGGCCGCGATGGCAGATGAGATCGCCAAAGCTCAGGCCGCTCGGCCTGGTGGCGACACGATCTTTGGGAAGATCATTCGCAAGGAAATCCCAGCCAAAATCATTTTTGAGGATGACCAGGTAGGCACCAGGCGCCACCTCGCTCGTGGGCTCAGGCTGGGTGGCCGTGCGTGGGAACGCCCGTTTCCCACCCAGGGTAGAGAAGGGTGGAGCTGCACTACGGGGAAGGGAAGGGACCAGACCCGGCGGACATGTGCGGCCTCTGCCGCGGGCCCCCAGCCAGCGGCCTGCCGGCGCGTGCCGGCGCTCCGGTTACGCGTTATCAGCCCGGGCGCGGGCCAGGCCGCCCGGCGCCGCGGGGCCTGCGCCGCGGGGTCTTTGCGCCTGTGAAGGGCGCGCCCGGCCCGCGGGGTGGGCGCCCGCCTGCTCCGCGGCTGCCTCGGACCTCGCCTTTGTCAGGAATCTCACAATCTCGCCAGCGCTCTGCCTGACAGGGCGAAACCCGATCGCGCCCTGACTCAGGCCCAATCTCCGCGATCTCCCGCGCACGCTGCCCGGCGATCCCCGGATCCTCTCCCCGCCGCATGGCGCTGGAGAGCCGAGGGCACGCGCTTCGGGGTCCTCAGGGGGAGTGCGGGCGCGCGGGGCGGCTCGTCACCCCCACCCGACCCCACCTCTCTACTTTGGCCACGTAGTTTTAACTAAAAGGGCCTGGTTAGGGGATTTGCTTTTCTTTCGCCCCGCCTAGGACGAATGGCTCCTTTTATATTTGGCAGGAAGCAATTTTGTGCCTAGAGACTGAGAATGTAGTTCTTGTTGACCTCACCATAGGTGAAATTCAGTTTTAGAAAGGCCGACTTGATGTGACCTTCAGACATCTCGTGTAAAATATTTAATGGGCCGTTGTATTTCTGAGTTTGGGTCTCAGATAAAGCATGGAAGCTGGCTGATTAACATGGAAAACATTCTTTAAACTTTGTTAAATTTAAGAAATATGGAAAATAAAGGAAACATTGATTTTGAACTAATGGGAGCGTTCTTAGATTCAAAATGTTAATTCCTCGAGGTGAATTTAAATATTTTTATTAATAATTAGGGAAGTTCTTTTGTTTCGAAGAGTGCACATTTCTTTTGAGATAATTTCAAGTTGCTTTTATAAATGATCGTTAAAACACTGACCTTTGGACCACCGTAGTCCCAACAGTATAACAGCATGAAACAATCTAAGTGATACAGCATTCTGTATGAAATACCCAATAGAGTTTCTTCTGAGACAGGTTAGCAGGATAGGTTCTAAGCAGCTTCCACCTTCAGTAGGGAACAAGCGATACAAAAACATTCATGTGGTATGTCATTTGTCTACATGCTATCTTCATTTCTACAAAAGAAAATAAGTACATTTCTTAAACCACTGAGTAAAATTGGAAGAAGTGGGTATTTATATAAATACAAAACTGATTACTGCAGTAAAGGAAAAAAGCGGCATGTTACACAAGCAAGGGCTCCTGACCTAGGAAAGGTGGGGAGAGGCATCAGAGAAGGTATCCTTTTGGCAAGGAATAGCAGTTTAAGTTAGACCAAAGCTGGGGTGAGGGGGTAGAGGATCATTGCCCTGGAGGGAACCACTTGAAAAAGCTCTGAGGGTAAGAGCGATGGACAGTGTGGCTTGAGCTTCAAGAGCTGTGTGAGATCAAACTGGAAAGGCAGACAACAGTTTGTCTCCAGTAATTTCTACTCATTTTTTGGATCTGTTTAAATGTTGCTGCCTTGAAGCTGCTACACCCAGTCTAAATCAGGCTTTTCTCTGATCGTCATTTATTTCACTCTTGCTCTGTAACATGTAGAATCTAAAGTCAGTCTTCCCTTTAGACTGTAAGTTCCATGAAAAGGACCGGGGAACCACATGCATTTGGGTACATTTCTGATTTCCCAGCATTTACTGCAGTGTCTCCCATGGGGCTAGTGTGGAAGAGTAAGTTTAGGTTACAAGATGATACATTCACTAAACTTTGATTTTTTTCCCCTCCTCTTTAGTGTCTTGCTTTTCATGACATTTCCCCGCAAGCACCAACGCATTTTCTGGTGATACCCAAGAAGCATATATCCCAGATTTCTGTAGCAGAAGATGCTGACGAAAGTGTAAGTAAAGTTACTAGCACAAATTTTATTTTCTTGCTTTTTAAATCGGGAGACTGAATTTTGACCTTAAACTGATGTTACATATTCGTTTTACCAGGGGCATTACTAAAGAAAGCAAAATCATTAGGGCTTCAATACTAATTATAAGTAGTTTGATTTTTTAAAAAGGAGATATACTTGACATGTTGGTTTTAAGTATACAACATAATGATTGAATATATGTATATATTATGAAATGATCACCATAGTAATTCAAGTTAACGTCCATCATCACAAATTCTTAAGCAGAAAGGCTTCCACATAATGATCAGTTGATGAGACTCATTTTTCCTCAACAAAGAAATGGCATATCATATCGGGGAGGGTTTATAAACTCTTCTATTAACACTGTTAAAGGGAAAAATAATTATTTGGATTTACCAGGAGGTACAGGCCTCAGTTAAAATATTTTCCTAATGCTCTTTGTGGTAGGTTGTATAATTGCTCATAAAAATTAGGGGTGCATTATACCTGCTGTGTCATTGATGTCAGGACTGGTGATATGACATGATTTGGCCAATGAAATGATACATGTCTTCTGCGTGGAAACTAAGAACTAGTACCTGCTTTGCTGTGTTCTCTCTTCCCTCTGCCACTGTGGTCCTGTAGTGGCGGCTCCATCATCCTGGGTTTCAAAGTGAAAAAGATGTAGAAATAGAGCCCGGCCAACTTGTGCTGAACATGTAGTGAACACAAGACATGTTTCTTTGTTTTAAGCCAGATTTTGGGGTGGTTTGTTACCATAGCATAACCAAACCTATCCTGATACACAGTCCCATAACAAGAGAGCAAGATGTCTTGCTTTATTGAGAACACTTAAAAATTATTTTTATTGAGAAATAGATATATGTTTCTAATCTTTTGATTGGAATTAGTATCTAATCTTACTGGGTTTTTATTAAAAGTTATGTTGTATTAGGATTAAAAGAGTTTCCAAATATTTGCCTAAAGGAGGATTTTTAAAATATCCCTTTTATTAAATTTTTTATTGTATTTTTTCCATTACGCCATGCTCTCTTAAACCCCCCCCCACAGTCACCACAAAGGAGTTTTAACCTGGCAGTTTTTTTAACTTAATATTTCATCTTGGTAGTTATTATTTAAAGTTTAGAAGTTGTAAATCACCAGTGCTTAAGACACTTTTTCCTTTTCCAGCTTCTTGGACATTTAATGATTGTCGGCAAGAAATGTGCTGCTGACCTGGGCCTGAAGAAGGGTTACCGAATGGTAGTGAACGAAGGCTCCGATGGGGGGCAGTCTGTCTATCACGTTCACCTTCATGTTCTTGGGGGTCGGCAGATGAACTGGCCTCCTGGTTAGTCATGTTTTCGGGATAATTTTCCCTACTGTAGGCAATGATCAGTTTTGCAAGTTAAATGGTATGCTTTTGCCTGTGTATGGAGAGATTGAGGAAATAATTTCTAAAACCCACATATAATAAAAGACATTGTTGCACGTTCTGAATTCTGTATTTGATTTATTGTTTTAAAAATATATCTGTTGGGATGTGTGAAGGTGGTGATCATAACTTGGGAGGTTTTTGTTTTTTCTCCCTTAAGGAGGACTCAACATATGTACATTGGTATAATGGTGTTGACCATCTTTGATGACAAATTACAAAAGTTCATAAATTTAGCTTTAGCTTTGAAATACCCTTTCAGTCCTGGAGAAAATTTTCTAATCCAGTTTTCTTATTTTCTAAGAACAAGGGAATATGTGATGTGACTGAACCACACACAGTTTGGGGCTTAGAAACAATGTTGTCCAGCCCATACATTTCCCCTGGACTGTGGGGGTGATTTTGGAAAGGACGAAGGTGGATGAGGCACAGGCTTTTGATGACCACGGGAAGCCATGCGTTGTTATTTCCTTGTTACTGAAACTCTGGCTAAGAATTTATTATAAAGACTTGAAAACCTGTTAGAATTAACTTCAAATTGCAAAATCGCTGTTTTGAATGTGTTGTGTTCACACCAACAAAGATACTTGAGTGGTGCGTGACTCTGGCTGTGTGGGACTGGGGGGATCTCAGGGTCTGGCTGCTCCCTGCACAGCCCAGTAACCACGCTTTCTCAGTCTTGCCAGGGACCCTCGCCTTTCTGAAGGCCGCTGTGGCAGGGTTTGACATGTGCAATCGAAAATTGTTTTTCTTCGTAATTTTTAATTTTGTTAGTGATTTTTTAAATATTATTGGGGGATTAGGAAACTTGGCCATTTGTACACCTTACAAATAATTTTTCCCAGTCATTTTTGGTTTATGGTGTTTAAAGTATTTATATACTTAATGTACCAATTTTTATTTCATGTTTTAAAAAGCCTTTCCCACCCCAGGAGGATTTCTAAAAATTACTATTTTTCTCCCTAATACTTTTATGGCTTTATGTACTTTGACAACTTTTGTAAGTGGGGGAGGTTCTGGGACAAGGTTTGGAGGGGTTTGTGCCACGGTAAAGAATGTCATGAAAGAAGCATTTGCATTGTGTGTTAGAGGGTTGAGCCAGCCTTCTTTGGGCATACTTCCCACTAACTTCCTCAAACCAGTGCTAATAAATCACGTAGACAGCTGCTAATTTGTCTTCCTGGTTGTGTCTGACTTTTCTGTCTAAAATGGTTCTGAGACAAAATTTTCAATGTGTGAAGGGGTTGGGGCTTCTACAGAGTACCAAGTTATTTTCCAGACATTAGCTGGGTGTCTTACAGTTCACCTCAGTTCTGACTCTGTTTGCCCAGAGATGGCATGGGATTCCATGGGTTAAGGGTTGAGTCCTACAAGACTTCCGGGTCCCCTTGCCAGGCAAGAGTCCAGGTTGTTATCAGTGCTTTGACCAACGGGCTGTAAATCAGAGCTTCCTAAAACTCCCTCGCCGACTGGGAATAACTTGTGAGAGGAGCTCACAGAACTGAGACAGTTCCATCAAAAAGGGGAAGGGAAAATGCCAAAAAAGTTACATGCTAGAATTATGTCCCTTTTTGAAGGAGCTTTTCCAGACATGCCACACCACCTATTTGTATGTCATTGGCCACCTAAAGCTGTAAGAAAAGCTGGATGCCTTGCCACCCAGAAGGGAACGAGAGTGGAGTAGATATTGAGAGACAAGTTGCAATCTCTGCTCTGTCACTGCTTGGAGCTATTCACGAATCGGGAAAAGCAGCCAGGCATTCTTGGACTTCACCTAACTGCTGGGAAAGATCGCTCCAAGTCGCCATTATTTGTCCGTATTCACTCTTCACCACTGCCTCAAGACCAGGAGGCATTTTCTTGACCACCGTTATCGGTGAATAATAGTAGTGGGTGCAACTTTAATTCCAACTAAAGGTCCTTCCTTCCTTTACTCCCTTCTGGTGCTCTATCATACTAATTACAAAACACCTTCTTCTACTCAATGCCATACAAAATAGTGACTAAATTTTAAAAAGCCTTTTTCTTATGGCATGGGTTTTAGTTAAAGAGAACAAAAAAGTGGTTAAGCATTTCTCAAATATGTACTGTAAGTATGCCAAGAGTTGATATCAGCCCTCTGCCTATCAGTCCTTCATTCATCTGTAAAGTGAGAATACGAAAGCACCTGCTGAGACTTCTGGTCAAGGTGGCAGCACAGGTAAACACGGCTTGCTTCCTTGCACAACAGCTTCAAAAGTACAGCTAAGCTATGGAACAACCATGACTCAGAACTATCAGAAATCAAGTTGAATGGAAGTCTGACAGCTGTGGAATTAAAAAAAACCATTCATCTAGAGTGGTAGGAGGGGCATAGATGCAGTAGAGGCTGGTCCCACATCCATGTGTGGTGGATAAAAATTTGGGAGGGATATCTTGGGAGCGAGGAGTCCCAGCCCCACACCAGGCCCCCCAGCCCAGGGTTCCAGTGCCAGGAAGATAAGTCCTCATAACTTCTGGCTGCAAAAACCAGTGGGGATTGAGTTGGTGGAAGAAACTTCTGGAGTCCCATGCAGTTCCTCTTAACCTACACATGGACTTACTCAGATTCACTCCCACTGAGTTTCAGCACTGGGGTAGCATCTTGAAAGCCACCATGGCATACAAGGAGGAACTGAAGTGTGTGGCATCAAGACAAGAGCAGGGAAGAACTTTCTCTCAGACAGAAGGACAGGCAAGGCCATTGTTCCTTTTCTAAACCCTCCCCGACAGTCACAGTGGTGCTATCTACAAGACTCCATCAACCTAGCTAACACTGTTTGCCCCACTGAGGATTCCCTGAGACTCTGTCACACCCAACTTACAGGCCCACCCAAGCTGTTAACAGTGACTTTTCCATATGAATGGCTGGTCTTGGCTCATGCTTCACATCTTCCTAAAAACTCTCAAACAAGCTACAGCTGGCCTTGGTGAGCCCCCAGGTGCTACACCTCTTGCTAAGTGGCCCCAGGCCTGGCACCAGTAGCAGCCACCCTAGATTCACAGCTTGGCTTCACCTGTGAATCTCCCAGCCCAGCACAAGTAGCAGCCATCTCAGATTGCTTTATAGTTCAGGCAGGTGGCCCTGGGCAAAACACAGGTGGGGGCTGACCTTGGCCTGCACCACCTGAGCTGACACTGGCCCGCAGGAGGGGTGTGGGGAAATGGGTGAAGAGGTGAGGAGATTAAGAAGCACAACTAGGTAGTTACAGAATAGCCATGGGATGTAAAGTACAGTACAGGAAATGGAGTAGCCGAAGAAATTATACACACGTCCATGGACATGAACAATGGTGTGTGGATTGCCTGAGGGAGTGGGGGGTGCTGAGTGGAGGGGGGCAAAGAGGACAAATTTGTGACAACTATAATAGCATAATCAATAAATATAATTAAATAAAAAAGTAAACACCTGCTGCTGATGATAATTTCTTCTTGAATTACTTTCTATGCTATACAGGATCCTTTAATAAAGACATTTTTACCTATAATAGCTCACTAAGTTTTCTCTCTGAATATATTTATTATAATTATAGTCAGTTCTATAAGCTTCTCAAAAATAGTGTGATTTACACATCCATGTTTGTTTAGAGTAAATGATGGTGTTTCTACAGCTGGTTTCTTCTCTTTGTTTCACACTGAACATTTTTTTTGCACTTGTCCTAGAAAAAATGCAATTGGTCTAACATGGATTCATTGTACTTTGTGTGACTGTGACCTGAAAGCTTGGGTGGTTATTTTTTTAAATAGTCAAGAGCATTGATTTATACCTTAGAGTAAAATCCACCTTTTGAAATTGTACATCTCAGTAAGTTTTTACAAATGCACGTAGTCATGAATCCAACACCGATCCAGAATCACCCTAGCGTAGTCTCTCCGAAAGACTTGTTAGGAGGCCAGTTTATAACTCATGCAAGTGGTGACGGTGGCCTGGACCAGTGTGAGGGATGCAGCTGATCGGCGATCAGACGCAGCATGCACTCAGCAAGGTAAACCTGGCAGGATTTGCCAATGGGTAAAATACGGGGTATGAGGATAGAGAGGAGTCAAGGATTTACTATTTCTCAAGATTCCATGGACTGACGGGGCAGTCTCTGCGGCTTTTGCCTGAGCGCAGTCATGTCACTGTGGTCTGTTGAAGGCTGGAGGGTCCAAGGGGACCCCACTCAGATGGCTCACGACTGGCACTGGCAGTCAGCTGGGTCCTTTGATTCTCCTCCGTGTGACCCCTTACTCTCCTTTAGGCTAGATCAGCTCACACGGTGGTCACAAAGTAATAAACCATCCCACACTTAGCTTTAAACAATTACAATATGTTATTTCTTATGATTTTGTGTGTTGATTGGGCAGTTCTGCTTCTCTCGGCTGGACTCACTCATGCAGGCTGGAAGGAGCGGATTTGGCTGGGACAGCTGGGACGGCCTGGCTTCTTTCCATGTGGACATCAACCCCAAGCTTCTTAATAGTTTAAGAAGAACTGCCCAATCAACACACAAATAGTTGAAGGTTCTCAGGGAAGCATTTGAAGAAGGTAAATCAGATATTGCAAGGCCCCTGCAGGCCTAGGATTCAGAACCCAAATAGCATCATTTCCACCACAGGTTGCTGGTCAAAGCAAATTAAAAGGCTGGTCTAGACTCAAGGGTTTGGAGAAACAGAACTCACTGATGCATGGAGAAGGGGAAAGTCCCATTGCAAAGGGGCACACACGCTAGAATGGGAGGAAGATGCAGCTGTGAAACAGTTTACCCTACCACTGTCCTGCCGACTCAGCTACTTTCTCTCCTGCTGCCATTTAAGACTTGTTGCTTCTTATTCCCTAAGAGAAGACAAGGACTCATAAGGCATTAACTTGGGGCCAGATCTCCTTATAAACCACAGAAGAGCCTATGAAGGGCTGGTCAGTTTTCACTATGGTGAGGCAACCCTCTATCCATGGTAGCCGACATGTGTGATCTCACGGACTCTTAACAGAAAGTACAGTGGGAGTGGCAGGTCCTCTGAAACATTACACAGGCACCTGGCTTTTTGGTACAGTGCACCTGAAGAAAGTTATTGTATATATAAATATCAGGCTATAATTAAGTATGGAAGAAATACACCTCTTAGATTTTCTTTCTTTGTTGTATTAAATATTTATATTTGTAGAGAGAGAGAAGGGAGGGAGAAAGAGAGGGAGAGAAACATCAATGTATGGTTGCCTCTCACACGCCCCCTACTGGGGACCCGGCCTGCAACCCAGGCATGTGCCCTGACTGGGAATCGAACCAGCAACCTTTTGGTTTGCAGGCCAGCACTCAGTTCACTGAGCCACCCCAGCCAGGGGTACCTCTTAGGTTTTCTATAACAACTAGTCTTCTGTTTTGGGTCTCTGATCCACTAAGGTGAAGATTATTAATTTTAGTCAGTTTAGAGTTTCCCCTCCAACCCCAGGAGCTGTACCTCATTTCTGGAGGGTCTTACACAGCATCATGACATCAGGAGGGGCATCTGGGCCTCTGTCATTGGTCTCTACATTCCACCTGGGACTTTTGTTATCTCACTTAATCCTTATTCATTGATCCCTGTAGGTTGACATTTCATAATAACAATCACCCTGATTATGATAGTAATTATAATAGCTTTATAATAGTGTGAATAGCAATTGCTATTTATTTAATGCCTGCTCTGAGGCAGGCACTGTGTGATTTGTGTTAGAGTATTACTCAAAACCCAGCAGCACGGTGTACATCTATTTCAACCTGTGGCATTGCCCAGAGTGGAGTATGTGTAATGGACGCTTGTAATGATTGATGTTCAGCCTTTGAACCCCCTTGGAATGTGAGGGATTCCCTGCCTCCCCAAAGAGAAGTTGAAATGAACAGACACCTAATATTCTAGCTCCTCTGCCAGCTGGGATGTGGGCCCTTGTCTCGGGCTCTGCCGATCAGATGCACTCATCTGGGATTTTGAATTTGAAACTAATGACACAAAGGAACAAGGACAGTGGAGATTTCTCGCTGGTGTCAGTGACAGCAGCATCCAGTTGGCAGGCACAGCAGTGTCCGTGTTGCCAGCCGCTGGACCTGGCATTGAATACCAGGGATGACACCGGAGCAAGCTGCAAACCCTCTGTCCAGTGGCCTCAGCAGCTGCGCTCCAAGAGCCAGCTTCCTCGTTTTAATTTTGGCTGGGCATTATTTGCATAGCTTCTCTTGATTCTTGGCTATTTTCTCAGTTAATCTGTGAGCTTCCCATTAAATACTGTTTCAAGAAATTAACTGTGGGAGAAATGTTTACCAGGAATGGTTGTAGGCAGCAGATCCTCAGGGCAAGGTGGTGGTGGTAGTGGAAGTGGGCAGCGTGGCTTTAAGCTGAGGTTAGTTATTTGGCCTGGTTTGCAATAATGGTCAGGAGAGTCCAGCTAACACTGAGGAACTAGATTTTCTTAGCCCATGGTAAGTAGTAGCAAAAGAGCTAACTAAATAATTCCATGGATCACGTTTACTGATAGTCCAACTGAGGTCAAAACTTTGGGCTGCCAAGTGCTACTGCCATCAGTGTGAAGGGCAGGAGGACCTAAAGGACATGGAGGGGTTGTCGTTGCTTCTAATATTGCCCAATACCCTGAAGAAAGAACAGCAAGCTAAGACTTCTAAATTATTGGCTTAAATTATCAATGGAAACTTAAGGGCTCTTTTTGATTATGCTATAAATATTAATGAGATTTTTTTTTCATGAATAAACTCTTGTCGCTGAAGAATCCAAACAGTTGTAAGCCTAACATAATATTTGATCCTCGGTGTCGCCAAGTTTTAGTAGTTCAATTCATAGTCTGTCTAGTCTCTGATGAGGAAGTTAGGATATTGATCAGGAAAGAGTGGTCTCTGAATAAACGGACAGAGCTATATTGGAGAATTTGGCTGACTGAGACCAGCCCAAATTCCGAACCGACTGAGCCTCCCTTGACAGCTGAGGCAGCGTCTCCTCTGGATTCTTGATGGCTTGAGGGCCTTTCTCAATTACTCCTCACATACTTTTGTTATTTTTCATGCCTCGCTCTGTCAAAAGAAAAGGGAACTCTCTCACGACCAGTCCTCTCCCATCTATGCACCTCTTGCATTTCTTTCTCTGCGGTTATATTTGAAAATATCCCAGGAGATTCCAAATAGTATATTGGGTCTATCCTTGGAAATATAGAAACAGAAGTTACCAGGGAAACTGGCACTTTCTACTATTGACAGGATAGAGAAAGGCTGGAAATGCCCAAGAGTTACTGAGCTAAAAGTAAATAAAAAAGATTAAAAGGTAGAGGCTAAAATCAAATGCAAAGAGAACCAAATGAAAATAACTATGAGTAAATATCAAAAACATAAACACAAAGAAAATATAATTCAAGTTACTTCTGAACACAGCACATGGACTCGTGTTGACTGTACGATAAGTTCTAAGGACAAGGACAAGTGCAAAGAAATCCTGAACATTATTACATCATGTGCTTGTTGGTGTTAACAATTGTATAACTGTTTTTGAGAGTTATTGTAGGACACAGCAAGTAGATAAAGATATTGGTGTGAATGAGAATCCAAGTTTTCATTGATGGGAGAAAGGAGATAAAGACATGGAACAGGGAAAGATGAGAAAGAAACCATGAAGTGAAGAATCATCAGTATACACTAAGGATTAAGAAAACATCCTTGCCCTGGCTGGTGTGGCTCAGTGGAT
Source organism: Tonatia bakeri (assembly GCA_004024845.1). Taxonomy (NCBI): domain Eukaryota; kingdom Metazoa; phylum Chordata; class Mammalia; order Chiroptera; family Phyllostomidae; genus Tonatia; species Tonatia bakeri. The sequence continues at coordinate 47,350 of PVIA01010685.1, forward strand.
TGGGTGCCCGCCTGTGAACCAAAGGGTTGCTCATTAGATTCCTAGTCTGGGGTACATGCCTGGGTTGCAGGCCAGGTCCCCAGTAGGGGGTACACGAGAAGCAAACACATATTGATGTTTCTCTCCTCTTTCTCCCATTCTCCCACTCTGTCTAAAAATAAATAAATAAAATCTTTAAAAAAATTCTAGCTTTGTCACTGCAAAGGACTAGTGACAGTAAACTCTACAGAACACTCAGCTTTAGTTTTTAAATACCATCCTCAACTAAAAGGTTCCCTGAAGAAATGGCTGATTCCGGGTGTGGGTGGGGAACTGGAAGGCAAGTGTCGACTATCTCCTTGCGCCTGGAAACCAGCCAGTGGGAGTGCTCAGAGATTGATGAGGTCACGTCAAAAGGACACAGGAATTTGATTGGGTGGGATCCATGTGGCCAAACTTGGGACAATTTCAACATAAGAATAATTAACAATGATCATAACACATGGACAAATAAATCTGTGAATATATATTGATGGGGGGAAGAGAGAGGGAGGGAGGAAAGGAGAGAGAAGAGAGGAGAAGAGAAAAGAAGGGACAGGATTTTCTTGCCTAAAATAAAAGTACCAACTAGTCAATGTAGAAGGAACAATCAAAGGAAAAAAATCCACCGCCTTGCAACTCACAGTAAATAATTGATTCAGACAAGGATCATCAATGCATGTTAACACCACTGGGTGAAAAGTTTTGGGGGGCAAGGGTTTCAAAATGTCTCTTTCAAATCACTTACTGATTACAAAAGTGGTAAGTGTATGTTTACGATGAAGAAATCAGCACATTAAATATATGAACAAAAAATAGCGTCACTTATAGGGATTCTATAAAGAAGTACAAAACAACATCTAGGTATTATTCATGCCAGAAGTATTTAATTTGAATCTGATAATGAGGAAATGAACAATCAGATAAATTCTCAAACGCAGAATATGGGACATTTTATAAAGAATTGGGCTGACCTCTTTAAAAGAGTCAATGCCATAAAAAAAATCAATATCACCACTGTACCAATGTCATAAACAGCCACCAGAAAATGGTGTTACAACTCTTCTAGATTAAAAGATGTGAAAGAGACTTAATTCAATGTATTTATAGTGACTGGATCTTGGATGTAAGAACAGCCATAAACTACATTTCTGGGACATATTAGATGATGTTAGTGAATTGTTAATTTCCCAAGGTGGGTAATTGTGTTGTGGTTTTGTAGAAGAATATCTTTATTCTTAGGGGATGCGTGCTGATGTATTTAGGGATAAAGTGAAGTGTAAGCATGTCTGTGATTTACCCATTAACAGTCACTCCCTATTCACCCCAAATTTACTGATTCCACAACTCCAGCAACCATGAATCTATTTTCCCTCTTTACAGATTGACCTATTATGGGCATTTCAAATAAAGAGAATTATACATTATAGTCTTTTGTGACTGGTTCCTTTAATTTTGCCTACAAGTTCCAGCTTCTATCCATACTTCATCCCTGTTTACTGATCTATAATATCTCACGTGCCATATTTTGTGCATCCATTCACCAGCGGATGGGCATTTGGGCTGCTTCCACACTCGGCTATTATGGATAATGTTCCTATGAACATTTGTGGGCAAGTTTCTGTATAGATATATATGTTTTAATTTTTTTCAGGTATATACCTGGAAGTGGAATTGCCTATATGGTTACTCAGTTGATCACATGGTTGGTCTAGGTATAACCTTTTTAGAAACTGCCAGATATTTTCCAAAGCAGATGACGATTTTCCACTTGGCAGTGTGTCCGGCCCCAGCTTCCCTATGTTCACACCAACACTGCCTTTTCGACTGTAGTCGTCCTCCTGGGTATGAGGCGGGATCTCACGGTTTCGATTTATATTTCCCTGGAGCTGGGCATCCTTTCGTGGGCTTATTGACCACTTACACATCTTTATGAAGAAATGTCTATTTGGATCATTTGCCCATTTCAAAAACTGTATTGTTTTTTAATGACTGAGTTATAAGAGTTCTTTATATATTTTAGATACTAGACCCTTATTAGGCATATGCAATACAAAAATTTTCTCTCAATCTTTGAATCATCTTTTCCTTTCTGCATGATACCTTTTGATGTACAAAAATTTTCATTTTAATAACGCCCTAGTTACTTTTCTTTTGTTGTCTCTGTGTATTTTTGGTGTCATGTGTAAGAAATCATCGCCTAATCAAGGTCATGTTTTACACCCGGGGTTTCTTCTGAGTTTTAGATTTTTGCACTTACATTTAGGTCTTTGATCCATTTAAAGTTTTTGTATATGGTGTGAAGTCCCACTTGTTCCGTATACATCTATCCAGTTATTCCGTGCCATTTGCTGAAAAAGCTATTCTTTCCCCAGTTAATTGTCTGGGCCCCCTCCTCGGAAATCTACTGACTGTGAAGGTGAGGACTTCTGTGTAGACTCAGTTCTGTTCCATTCATCCACACGTCTGCCCTGATGCCATTGCCACACTGCCATGACTACTGCAGCTTTGAAATAAGTTTTGATACTGGAAAGTGTAAATCCTCCAACGTTCTTTTCCCAGATTATTTTGACTATTCTGACCCCTTCTGATTTCTATATAATATTTTAAAACACACTTTATTTTCTAGAGCAGTTTTAGACTCACAGCAAAATTGAATGAAAATTTCGAGTTCTGTACACATCCTGCCCCCA
>PVIA01010686.1:0-50044 GCA_004024845.1 Tonatia bakeri
ATGTCGGCCCAGACTGGCGCCTTTCCGCTCTTGTCCTACAGGTGTGAAGGGTCGCTGGTTCGATCCCCGGTCAGGGCACATGCCTGGGTTGTGGGCCAGGTCCCCATTTGGGAGCGGGGAGGGCGAGAGGCAACCACACATTAGTGTTTCTCTTCCTCTCTTTCTCCTTCCCTTCTCCTCTCTCTAAAAATAAATAAAATTTTTTAAACAAATGAAATGAAATGAAAACAGCACCACGGTTTACATTGCTTAACTAAGTGACAGACCCCAGGGGCAGTGGGAATGGGTGTTAGGGAGGCCAGGGGGCTCGCTGCTCTGAACTTGGCAGTGAAAATAAACATACAGGGGGCACCAAACTTGGGCGGAGGGGCCCGGGTGCTGATGGTCCACAGGACAGCGTCGGGTGTCCAGGCCATCCACGGACACTGCGTGTCCCCGTACCCATCCCAAGGGCAGAGCATTCAGTGCAGACAGCATGAGCACTCAACACGAGGTATTTTTCTTCATTCCCAACAAGTAACTACCAAAGTCCTTTCAGATAGGCCCCAAACTGGTCCAAAAGAAACACGAATATGAGGTTATAATCTATTTTGCAAGCAGATGAGAAATCAGATTCAGGTGAGTAGGGAACCTGCCCACATACATCCTAACCACAGATGTAAGAATTCATTCCTATGACCGCCAAGTGTATCTGAGTACATGTAACTGGAGTAAAATAAAGCGGAGAGCTAAGTATCTTGCAAGCAATAAACCTACAAAGTGGTAGTAAGTTGTTTCGTTTTCCTCACGTGATACCCTGGTGATGAGTTTTGAGCCCTTCCCGAGCACATTTCAGAAACCCATTTCTTATTAGTTTCTAGTAAAGGCAGGAAATCTCCTACTAGGTGACAGGAAATTCCCTACTAGGCAAGTAGAATTGTAATGTGCGTGGAAGTTAAGCTTCAAATTTCTTTAGCTGTACAGATTGTAAACTGCCCTTGAAAGCATCCACTTCCTGAACATAAAGAGCTCTCTCATAAACGTCAGTGTCAAAAACGTGATTTAAAAAATAAATTCAGAAAACAGGCATGCTTAGGTGTTATTATGATCTTTAAAAAATTTAAATAACTCCAAAGTTATTGATTTTGCTCATCATTTCATAAAAAACAAAAATTCTGATTCATACACACAAAGGAAAATGTTTTTAAAGAACGGAACAGGAGTTTTTGTGCCCAAGAATTTCAACAGAATAAATCCATCTCAAAGATGCCACTTCAGAATTTTTTCTTAAATTTGAAAATGTGTATATTTTCAGTATTTTTTTTACTAATAGCCCCTCACTGGCCTCCTAGGCACTCTTGGCACTGCACTTTGGCACGTTGTACGAAGGACGTCTCGATGGATGCTTTTGTTCAACCAGCTAGCGTTAAAGGTGACCCTCGGCTGTGACTGCTGAGCCGACTCTGGCACTGGTAAGGTACATGGTGAAAAGACCTCGTGTGTGGAGGTGGCGAGAGGCGGGTTAGACCAAGTCTGGGACTCTGCAGATGTGGCCCGGCCCCAGGCACCACGCGGATTTTAGGAAGAGGCTTCATCCATTTCGAAGGGGCGGGGTGCACTGTCGTCACTCCACTGCACTGTGTGCTGGGGGCGCCGAGAGCCATGAAACCAGGATTGTAAACTGTGCTGCAAACTGGACCCTGAATTGTTTCGTGAGGGATTGTCCACAGCAGCCCTGCCAGATGGGCCACCGCTACTGAGGCGTATGGAAATGAACCTGCTTCATTCAAGTCACTCATCAGCCTGACCCCCGAGGGGCAGCTGTCCGAGCGGCCGTGGGGGTTTCGTTCCAGTTTCCTCTGCGACCCTTTCTCTCCAAGCCGCCGACAGGCTCCGCCTTCCACGATTCTCCCTCCACGGCCCTTACACTCCTCACAACACGTCCTGGAAGCGATGCCTGGATGAGCCATCCTTGCCCATTCTCTGCATCCTCCCTCTTCCTAGAGAATAAGATGTCCCGATAAAATTATGTCAGCTGAATGTCAAAACGTACCATGTAATATTCACAGACACACGGGATGTGTCTCGTGTGGCTGCGTGCTGACAGAATCTCAGCAGTTTGCCTGGGCTACCTTTCATCCAGGAGCAAAAACATCTAGTGTGTTTAGTGGCATGTAAGTCGTGTGTCTTTAAATGGTTAGTGTATGAGCTTGACGTATTGCATAGATACGGTATAAGTTCATGGACACTTTAAATATTTACTGAAATGTAAAATATTATAAATCGCAACCTGGACTCCAGGTCTTAATTCTCATTAAATAATTACAGGACTGGCCAGTTGATTCATTCCTTTGAGCCCCCATTACTATGTCTGCAAAACAGAATTAAAACAGAAATGCATCCGAGGTCGGGGAACCTGGACCTCACGGGGCGATGCACGTGACTGCGTCTCAGGACTTTAACTCTGCTGTCATTCTGCGTGTGCCCGCACACCGGACTCCTAAACACGGCTGGCCCCCGGGGCAGAGTCCCCACAAACACGTGAGTGATGCAGCGAGGAAGGCAGTGAGAGAAGGGGGGATGGGACAGGGGAGACGAATCTAATTTTAAAATGATACCTTTTATGTTAACATGAGCTTCACGCCAATAGTTTCAAGGCTATGCGTTCAACAGAACAGGACCCACATTTCAGGTCCAGCCTTGCCGGGTCCGGGGGAGCCAGACACCAACGCGGCACGGGGAGAAACCGCGTCCGCACCGCTGCAGGCAGTGAGACTCCAGTGAACCTGACTGCTCTGTAACTGTCCAGCTTCAGCCCAATAAAAATGTTTGAAACTCACCTTCAGTGTTTTGGGTTTCAGAGGAAGCTGAACACCGCTGCGGGCGGCACGGCCTCGCACACCAGCCAAGTGGGGAAATGCCGGCGTGGTCACGCTCGGCCGTGGCTGCATCAACTCATTTCCTGACGACGGCAGTGTGCTTGCTCACGCGTCAGCAACGATGGTGAGTCACTGGTATTCCAATCGAAGCACTCGAGACATGAGAAGGAAATGTCCATGTTGGATCCAACTTTCCCCCTTTCCTCGGTCTGTCACTGCACTGTACATTAACATCTTCAAAACTCGGCCCATTGTGCAAGCAAAAGAAGTGCAGTGTGACATGGTGGATCTGTGTTTGCAGACTGATGACCATCGTCCACAAATGTCTTGCGTTCTGGCCAAAGACAGCCAACACTTATTAGCATGGGCTCAGGCTGGCAGAGTGACTCTGCGGGTCAGAGCCCACGGAGCTGAGCCGGGAGGTCGGGGCCCCTGAGTCCCAGGCCGGGGGCCTTCGAGGGAATGGCTGGGCACTCCCTCTGCTTGGTCTTTCATCCCGAGTGGGTGAGCCAGGATTCTTCACATGATGGCAGAAGTGTTCCAGGGATAAAAGTGGACAATCAGGAATAGAGACGGACAATTCCCCAAGTGCGAGACGTTCTCAAAGTTCCGTCGTCCCTTCAGCATGTCTAGTGGCGGGGAGCAGCCCTGCGGGAGGGCGTGGGGACGGGGTGGAGGGGGCAAGCTGAGGTGGCGGGAGGCAGCTGCCCCACAGGTGAGCACGCACTATCCTCACAGCCTGGGCTCGGGGTGGGGGTCGGGCTTCCGGTGGGTAGGAGCCGCCCCTTTCTCTACACTGTCTCAGGTTGTGCTTTTCTAGGCATCTCCGTGGAGCTGGAAGCAGAGTCTCTGTGAGTTAAATGAGCTCACACAGTCGAGGAATATCAAAACTCGATCAGCTGCGGTCTCCTTTCCTTGCAAACACCTGGCTTTTCTGTGTTCTACTCTATGGTATTTAGGTCTTTTTCCAGTGAGAAGGTTGGGAGTTGCACCGTGTGAAACGGCACGTTCTGTGGAGTTTGCTGTTCGGACTTCTGAGGATAAATCATCTTGAGACGGCCCCACGGCATCCCGTGTCCGCTGCTAGCACCTGCGTTGCTTCCCGGTGAGCACCTGGCTCAGCCCTGCACTCCACACTGCATAGCTCTCAGCGGGTCCGCTTTTCCTATGCATTCACCAGTTTTGGACGGAGGTGAGGCCTCAAAGAACCAGGAGTGTGAGAATCCGGCCGACCCGGGGCGGAGGGACACTCGCTCTCAGGCGGCGGGTACCAGACTCTTGCACCCCCACCGACCCAAAGCTCAGCCCAGCCCAGCAGCCGGCGGGTGCCAAGGCCCCACATCACATCACACCAAGTGCAGGAAACACAGGGAGGGTCGGGCGGGATCCATATGGAATTAACTGGCAGTATTCTTTTAGCTGCACAAGTGGCTTAGCAGACAAAGGGAATGGAAGATGCTCTGAAACTGCGGTGCGTGTAAAAGCAACAATATCAGAAAATCAATTAGTGGAGAAGATGAGGGACTGGGGCTGTAGCTGCTGCATAATTTATGGTGCATTTTTAAAGCAGACCTGAGCCCTGCTTGCTGGACAGGGAGTTTGATCTTTCGAGAAAAGCGAGAAGGATTTCAAGGTTACTAAGCAGCAGGTTCTGGTGGTTCTGCTAATCACCCAGCACCCAGGCAGCACCTGCCACTTCCAGGCGCTGTGCTTGCGCCCAGCGGCAGGCACACAGACCCCGAGCCCGCACGTGGGCCAGACTCGTGCCAGGGACACACTCGTGAGGAGCCGCAGTGGCTGACGGCACAGGAGGAGGGGCGCTCAATGTTTGCGAGGCAGAGGGATGGACGAGCTGCAGAGATTCAGCTCCGAGTCCCTGCACAGCCGTGGAGGTCACGCCACTCCAGAAGGCAGTGAGAGCGCGGTCTCTACTTTCTGACTGCCGCCGCCCAGTGTGGATTTCACCAAAGTCCCAGTCTTTCAGATGGAGCACAAACTTGGTGGAATCACAGCCACGAGGCTTCACTGCGCCCACTAGCCCACAGACCGAGGGCCCAAGCCCCCTGAGTCATTGTCGAGTGTCACCAACCCACAAGGGCCACCGACCCACGAGGAGCTGCATGACGGGGGAGGGGGTCGTCCCACCAGGAAACCGCCGGGAAGGAAGCGTGTCACGGTCGTCACCGGTCTGCCCTCTGCATCTCCCGGCGTTTTCTCAGGGGAAGAAAGAATAAACTCCGTGGGCACAGGACGGCTGGTGACAGACTAAAAACTGCGAATCGGTCTATTTCTGCTTCTCCGAGACACTTTCAAACCCTGCCAGCCTGTCCGGCCCCCAGTCCTGTGTTCAAGGGTGTCACACTGTCGTCGTGTCTGTGCTGGGGCGTGACTGTCCCCCTTACTCCCTCTCTCTCTGAACAGGCTCGAGGGGCCGTCGCTCCCCAGGCGGCTGTGTTCGTCCAGAGAGCTCAGCACTGCGTCGGGGGCCAGCTTCACGACTCCAGAAGAGCTCAGTGACCGTGGCTCCTACAAGTTCCCACGGAATAAAAGTATCCCAGAGACCCAGTGAGGAAGGACACATATCCACTTAGACGAAATGGAAGGCATTTGCTTAACTCCAAGACGGACAACAGATGGAGTTCTTCCTTGTTGACTAAGAATCCTCCTCCCCAAAGAGTAGACCCACCCATTTATTCTCTAGGAAGCAATGAACTGACCTGCTAGAAATGCCTTTTGATTTTTACCCCCATGGAAGATCTACCGTCTGCACTAATAAAGCCAGGACAGGGTGGGTTATTTTTCCTAGAATATTTTCAGACAAACTTGTCAAGAAAACTTTTATCATCCCTCTCAATTATTGTTATAACCTTAAATATTGTTATGACATAACAATATTAGTACTTAAGGTACTTTAATTGTCCTTTCTTAGGTGTTTTTAATTGGCTAAAACCAGTATATTTTAACAAAAACATTGATTTTGGTATTTTCTTCTGTTCATAAGCTTACTTGGTGCCTCTTGAACACAGATTTTTTAAAATTCATGTCTCACACTGATAAAACCTAAAAGTGACCAGAGACATTGAAATTTTTTATTTTGGATGTGACAATTATCTCAAACCAAGATCTAGCCTGAAGCACCTTTTTAATGAATGAGCAGTTAAAAAGGGGAGTTGTTAGTTATTCTGATTCTAAATGGTCCGATTTTATAACCTCAGCTGGTGTGGCAGACCATGCTGCTTTGATAAGCTTCCATGAATTTTTTCATTATCCAGTACTTTGATGGGGTGAAGGAGTAAATGAAAACTTTTAAAAATAATCTCTTAAAATGCAGTTTTCAACAAATATCAGAATATTTAAAAAGCAAAGAAATAGATTTAATGATTGTAGTTAAAGAATAAATAACTTCTCAAAGACTTTAGTTGAATTATAGTTCAGATTCCCTTGAGAGTTCTCTGAAAAAAGGGGTTGCTTGTTTGTGGGGGAGTCACTGTCCCCTGAGCTCCTGGGTTCATGGCCATGGCGCCCGGGCTCTGTCTATGAACGGAGTCTCGTCCATTACTCCTAGTCCTGCCCCAGCTCGACTCTGCCACAGACATCACTCTGCGAAGGTTCGGCCGGGACAAGGGTACCGCACGCTGCTACGTTTCCCTGACACATAGTCGAGAGCTCCGGGCTGGTGGACGCTGGGTCTTGGAGCTGCCAGCTCGATCAGAACAGACACGCTCTGCTCGCCGGTGGACCCCCCGGGGTCCCCAGGATGTCCCACGCCTGTCACTCTCCCACTCATCCCAGTGAGCACGCGGCAAGCCTGGCACTTCTACAGCCGTGTTTCTTAATAGGTCTTCGTGCGCATGTGTGTGTGTGAGCCGGAAGTGCACTGACTGGACACGGTTTTGCAGGGTGAGCCCAGTCAGAAGCCGGGTTCAGAGGGAACATAAAACACACACATGTATGAGAAAGGCCCAGCGTTTGCATGAGTTGCCAGGAAGGACATGGCGCTCAGATCTGGAACTTAGCCGACAGCCATGCCGGGGTGTCACTGGCATCTGAGATCTAAAGCAATCAGCCCCCGTCCCAGGATGTCATCCACAAAAACCGTCTAGTCCCATCAACTGTTAAAATTAGAAACTCAAAAGCAGCGATGTAAGGATTTCGATAACCTGAGTGTTTGTGACGCCCCACCTTTCAGGAACCACACACACAAGTGGCTGCAGCTGGCACCACCTGCACCCCATTCTGTCGCCCGCGGACAGACATAAGAAAGGGGGGCGACCGAAGACCCCGAAAGGCTTGCCAGGCTGCGGGCACACACTCGAGGTTCAGACAGAGCTGATGCAGACCCCGTTTCTGATCACCATTAGCTCTTGGATTTACAGATATGAATCTTTCTGAGCACCAGTTTCCTTACCCAAAACCTAGAATGATCACGTTCACATTACCGGGCAGCTAGACGAAGGTGTGAGGTGTGTGGGGCCGAGAATGCCGGTTCACTCACCGCCCCGCACGCAGCGCAGTCTGGGTCGACTGCTGACCCGCTGGATGGGCTAGGGACGCCTTCCCAGTGCGCGTCCTAAACTGCAGTCGGTGAGATGTACCACAGAGGTGGATATTTTACTGGGAATTTGAGAAAAGTCTGAATTTTCTTCTACATATTCAAAAACAAACCTTTCTCTCGTGGTACTTCCTGTTTGAACTCTCTGGTCCTATTTCTGTCACCAAGTTTTAAATATTTTAATGGCCACGACTGCAATTATAAGACAGGTTCAGGGAGGGAGAAGTATTTCATGGACATGGAACCTAACAAGACGGAGATCCTCTGGCTCGCTCTGCCCACTCTGTTTGTAGTTGATTATTTTTAGCCAGACCAGTGACCCGTCTCAGGCCCTAAATGATGAGGAGGTGACACTGGTCTGCTACACGAGATCGCCTCGCCGCCTTGCGGACTGAGCACAGATCTCCGGGATGTCAGCCAGCAGAGAGCAGAGGACCTCTCTCAGCCTCGCAACTGTCCAGATGCAAACAAAACATTTGAGATTCTGCACACCTTCTATTTACTGCAGACTTAAATGTATTATTTTTTTTGGTCCTCCAAACAAGAGACAAGCAAAAAAACTTACAATGAACAAATGCTTTTGATTTTTATTAAAATGTAAACATGGTCAAAAGACTCCCTCTGGATGAGAAATCATTCTTTCCAGAGTCCACAAGAAAAGTCTGTCTAACTTTCTGGATTCTTAGGGAAAAAACTGTATTAGAAATTTGAAACAAAATTAGGCATTTATTTTAGGGTTTTAATCCACACAATTGGTTATGCATTAAGTTGCTTTTGTATAATATCCAACTAGAGCAATAAAAATATTTCTATAAATAGTATTTCAAGTGACTTCAGATGTAGCCTACAAGAACGAAACTGTTTACTTAAAAAAAAAGAGAGGGCAACCTTCCAGAAAACACTTTATATGAACTCACATCTTTTCGAAATGCAACTTGAGGACCCCGGAGAGAGAACCCTGGTGCCCCGAGGGGAGGCCTGCTCTGACCCCCCGTTTCACCCGGGCACTTCCATTAACACAGCTGAGACCCCAGGGCCCCCTGGGGAGTGGCATTCTGCCTCACTGCCTGGCCCCCACCCGCTGACAGTCACCCTGGGCGAGCCAGGCCTGGAACGTGTTCAAGCCAGCTCACGATATTGGTTATGTTAGCTGTGGTAGGAATGGGCTGAAAATAAACATAAATGTGTGATATAATTAAACAAGTGTAATGAATCCCAAAGGGTCAGGGAAGAAAATACAGTTATAAAGCCTGATGGCTTAGAATCAAAGCCAGGAGGGTCTCTGCAAGGGGGTGTGTGTGCCTGAGCAGGGGTGGGCGGGCCAAGCAGCAGGGCAGAGATGCGGTGGAGGGATGGACGGGGGAGGAAAGGGCAGCTTCATGGAATCACACGGTCCGTGGGAAACCCGTGGAGGCACACGAAATGCAGGCACCTCCCACCAGCTCCAAGGACCTCCACGGTCTTGCAACTTGAAGCCAAATCCTCTGCTTGTGTCGTTTCTGTCAGTTCAAACAGTGCTGTCCACGAGACGCACACACGTACACAAACGCACAGAACATGCACATGTGTGACGTGCACACATGTGTTCACCTACATGCAACATGCATGTGCGCACACAGAGACACACATGTGTGCACTTGAGCACATGCAACGTGTGTGCACATGCACACACGGCCTTTAGGAAACACTCCCCTTTCTTCTGCATGACAAAAAGACTGGGAAATGTTCATTAGAAAGTAAATATTCTGACCATTAGAAAACTAGTAATTATTTTCAAATGCATTCAGAACTTTCAGTGAATGCCAATATTCGAAATCAGGGGTTCCCCAGTTCCCCTGAGTTCCTGTAACTTGTTGCGTGTTCTCCTGAGTGAACGAAAAGTTAGAACCTGCTGACCCCCTCCCTCGGAGAGCCTGCCTTTCTCAGGCGTCCCCGACACTCACAGAAACCTCCCTGAGGTCAGGGGATGAGACAGAATGCTGCCTGCCCACACACTTGTGCTCATGGAGTCGACACCTGTGTGTGACACAGATTTCTCCTGGTCTCCGTCACATCAGAGCTCACCCAGTGCCACGTGTGGCACAGACCCAGATGTGACCCCAGGTGTGCTCTGGCGGCAGGCAGAGTCAGGAGAAGGGCAGCTGTGCACGGCTACTGCGGGTGGTGAAGAAACGGGGAAGCCGGGCGTCTGAGGTCCCGGGGACACCGACGGTGGACAGTGTGAGGTCAGGAATGCACGCGCCCCCCTCAGACTGCGAGAACAGCAGGGAATGTGTGACAGACGAGCTGACGTGGGGAAGGGCAGACTACATAATAGAAAACATCGGGCAGTACTGAAGAAGTAACTATGAACTACTCATAAGAGGTACCTTCTAAATGTGAAGCTACATAAAGTTTGAAAGTAAAAAGCATAAAGAAGAAAAATATTTATACTCTACTAACATCAGACAAAATGTACTTTAAAGCAGCAGTCACCCACCTTTGTGACACCAGGGACAAGTTTCATGGGAGACCGTTTTCCCACGGGGTGGGGAGGGGGCTGGTGCAGAGACAGGAGCAGAGTTGGGGGTCACTCGGGGGTGGGGGAGCTCCCCTCCTGCTGGGCGTCTGGTTGCTGGCAGACACGGACCAGTGCTGGTCCGTGATCCCCGGGGCTGAGGTACTCCTGCTTTACCAAAACACCTGTTGTCACCGACAGAGACGGCATGCCGAGTGTTTATAAGGTGGCAAATCCACTTGAAAGATCAGCGAATTCTAAATCTTCATTGGTCTGATAACTTAGCTTCAAAGTATTTTCAGCAAAAGGTAATAGATCTAAATAAAAACAATGACTAATCCTTCACTATGGTGAGAACTAATATTGTTTTCTCACTGATCAAGTAAACTGATAACATCAATAAGCGTGCGGAAGAATGACCATGGCCACCCTAACCCAATTGATAGTGCAGAACGCCACACACAGCGATGGGAGGAAACAACTTTTCAAGCAACTATGTATTAGCTACAACCGACCACCCGCTGAGCCAGGAAGCGAGTCCGAGCCCATTTCCTAAGAGAGGAGCTGTGTAGGGCAGCAGCTCCGACCGCAGCAGCAATGAGGCACAACCTCTAAATACCGAAGAAGAAACCACAGTGAACAGGACAGAGGACTTCTAGGGAACAGATGACAAAATGTGGCATGTCCCAGACTGAGGGACACCCCACACCTGTGCTTGCCAGAAAACTCACAGCCCTGAATGGCTGTACCACACACGCGGAGAGCAAACCACCGATCTAAGTGTTCACCTCTGGGAATCAGAAAACAGAGGCAAACCGAACCAGCAGAGAGAAGGTGTCACCGAGACATCGCTCCACAGGCAGCAGAAGGCGGGCAAAGAGGCCTGGAGCCACAGGCCCTCACGGAGTCTGCCGCACACCGAAGCCAAATTAGGCAAAACTGGAAAGACGGGTCCAGCCAAGGGAAAAGCCAAAGGCAGCAAGGGGCAGGCAGGGAGGAGCCGAGGACCAGGGGTGGCGCTGTCAGCTGGGCTCTGCCAGGCCCGACCTCCGGCCCGATCCCTGCCCACTTTCCTGGCCCTGTGGGCTCATGGAGGACTGGCCGCACCATTTGCAGGGCCCAGTGAAAAGCAAAAACGCAAGGGGCCTTATTCAACAAGTGGGCATTTCATGACGCAGCCTCCCTTGCGGGAAACCGACTGAGTCTCTACTCCTTGTAGCCACAGCAGTGGGGCTGAAATGTCCCTCCATCAAAACCTGCCCCTTCCTCATCACTCGCCTGGTCCAAAGTGGGGACACCACATGGTTTCTCTGCAATGCCCCCTTTGACTGGCGGCACCGAGCACTCTCTCTCCCAGCTGGGGGATACCTGGGCACCACCCCTCACACAGGTGCGTGGCTGGAAGCTGGGTCCCTCTGACTACCTATGCAGTCCCGCAGCCTGCTGAGACCCAGCTCTGCAATAGCCACTGGCCCCCAAGGGGATCTTTCTCTGTCCTTTCATCGCAGGTGACCAAGGGTGATTAGCTACATAATGCCATCCTTGGATACCCTGGCACTTGCCCCGTGGTGTATGAATTAGCTTTTTATGCGTCTGCTTCCTTTACCATGACGGGCACTTGACTCACGTAGGATGCTTAGTACATATTGACAGAGTCTACAACCCCACATACCTCACAGATTCGTTTTGATCCTCAGAAGGATCCACTTCCCACCACTCTGTGGAAGGAACCCCAGGGGGAAGGAGCCACCTCCGGAGCCCAGGGGCCCAGGCTGGGGTCAGACTCTCTGGGTCACCTTTGCTGCGCTCACCCTGGCCTTGGGAGCTGAGACAGATCATGCACAAATCCCGAAGAAACTTGACCCGTGGATGGTCACGTACAGCTGGGCACACGCCGTGGAAATACACCCGTGCCCTCATCGGACTCCCCTGTGGTCCGTGTCGTAAATCACAACACGGACGAGGTTTCTGGTTTCCTCAGCGGTCAGTCCACCCTCTCCTTTCTAACGTGCTTCCAATTGCAACAGCGGTGACTCCAGAGAGCAAAGAAGCGCTCTAGATTTTAAACTAAACTGAAAAATGAGTTATTCATTAACAATGGTTATGCCATTCTGTAGTTAATTAGACCCAAATGGGACAGTGTTTCCAAAGACTTCATTCTCATTAAGAAATAGCTGAAATCCCAACTGTCGGTGACTAAATAAAATGCTGGCATCCGAATGCCTTTCATAACCACCGTGAAATCTCAGCGGGAGTGTTCCTACAGCCTCTTCACCGCCTTCTTTAAACGGGCCCTAGAGGAAAAACAAAGACTTCTCCGGGCACCGCGCTCTCAGAAATGGCTAACCCCACACACATAACGGAGGACCGACAGGTCCAGGGCCATAGAGCAATTAGGGCTCTGAGGGGAAAGTGAACAAAATTAAAAAATGCCTTCAGCTCAATGGAGAATGCATTTTAATTATCCAGGGAAAGGAGGAGGGAGGGTGTGTCATTAGCCACTTTGATTGCAGATGGTCCAAAGCATTTCAGCAAATTACTTCTCACTTCCTTACACTGCTCATCCACTCTTAACACTCATGACCACGGACACCAGTCAGAGTTTCTCTCTCCCTTGTGGCTCAACTCAGGTGGGACCAGGTGGGACTTAAGAGATGACCACAGGTGGTGGGAAGGCAGGATGAGTAAGCCGGACTCCACTGGGGCCACAGTCTGGACACAGCACCTCCTGGCACTTCCCATGGACATGTCTACGGGCTCAAGGCCATGTCCGCTCCTCTCTGCCGGGACATGCAGAGGAAAGAAAACGCTGCGATTTTTAAAATTACACCTCAAAGATCCTTCTTAGAAGGCATGATTTTACAAATCAGGCTCTTTTAATTGTCACTTAATCTCAGCAACTTCCATAAAACACAGAGTTTGGCAAGAGTAGGTTTCCAGTTGTGAGCCCGTGAAACACAGAGTTTATCGCTGAGGCTCCTGCATCAGCAACATCTGCCACCGAAATCGAAGCTGGGTGCTCGGCAGCCAGCGCTCACCTGGCCCAGCGGTGCTGCCTGTGACGCAGGGGCGGAACCTGATGCGGCTTCACTCTTCCGCTGCCAACCCAGCCCCGGGGTGCTGCGGGCAGGGGTTTGTGGGAGAGCAGATCCAGCCCTGGCAGCTGGAGACGGTGACAGATGCAGATGCAGTGGGAACCCAAGTGCTCCTTGGTATCCGGTGTTGCTCCCACACGAAGCGATGTGTTACAGCAGCTACAAAAACACAGAAAAGCAGAGACCTGGCTTCCTATTCCAGTGAAATTTGAATTTCAGATGTGAACTGCTGTAACAGCTGAACAATGTGATTTGGGGTCGGATGCAATCAAGAAGGATCGAATACTCTCCTATAAAACATCGGCCAACAGTAGTGCGTATAAAATCCTTAATATGTGCCCCGCCCCTTCAGTAAATCACACCTGCTGCTCTGTTACGGCATTTCCATTCATGGGACATTCTTACACCTATCACGTCACTTAATCGTTAAAACAGCACTTTTCAGATGGTACATCAGGGATTATCTTTCTTATTAAACACATGGAGAAATGGCAGCCTAGAAATTAAACCTGAGACAACAAACCCAAGGACGCAATGAGAGCCTGGAGGAAAAATAAATGATTTTTCTTCATATTCTGGACCACACAGACTTGACTCTCATTGTTCATGGAAACCATGTTTTATAAAGTCACTGTGAACACTGAGTTTGCAAACACTGAGCCATTGCTCTTAGGGGAGACGCAGCGTTAGGTTCCTGCGAGCCCCTGGTCACACTTTGTCAAGCAACTGACATCTAACCTGGTCCTCTGTGAGCCTCTGTCCAAAACCCCTCACTCTCCATTTGCGGTTGATCACCGTTGACCTCCTGGCAGCCAGCACGGTGATGCACGCCTGAATGAAGCTCATCAAACACACACTCTCCACACCCACATCGCAGCCTCCTTGCGCTTCTCCGGAACACGCAAGAGCCCTTCAGAAGGATGCTCAGGTGGCGTGTTAAACCATGAAACTGATTAAAAGCACAAAAATGCCCGGACTGTGGCGCCCACAGAAGGATGGTTGCTGCCGGCAGGAGAGCAGAGCTGAGAAGCAGAGACCCCTGCTCTGGCCTCAGCCGGGCACGTGCGTGGAAGGACTCGCTTTCTGCCATTGGGCACACGCGCGTGTGCGACCCAGAGGTGCTGTGAGTACTGATTTGGGGTTTTATGTAAATTTCAGTGAGTAGGCAAGTTTGCAAACATCCCACCTGTGGGTGACGGGATCGACTGTGTATCACCCGTTCCTGTCTTCCGAGGACGCCCACAGACCCTCGCTGAGTGAGAGGCATAGAGCGGTCGGACCGAGGTTGGCCGCGCGCTATGCACGCTACCGGCCGCGTTCCAGGGCAACTCAGGCCCCGAGGAGGGGTCGAGGCTGGCAAGGCTGCCACCGGTCTTTAGCCCTTCTCCACACATGGGGCTGTTGTCCCCAGGGGTGCTGGGATAGAGGGCCATGAGCCCTTCCATGCAGCGGAGGGAAGGGTCCAAGTCTGGGTGCGGCCAGCTGTGCTCTGACTCAGCTTCATCCAAAGGGAAAGGCGGGTCCCCCGAGAGCCTGGGTTCTCCAGAGACGCAGAACCAGTAGGATGGCCTGGGGGGCCTGGAGATAGGAACTGGCTTCAGTGCTGGTGGCGGAGGCCGAGCAGCCCAGGGATGACCAGGGGGAAGCTGCAACCTCAGGGACACACCCACTCAGCGTGGGCTCAGCCTGGGCCTGAGGGCCCGAGGCCCTGGGGAGCCGGTGCTCAGAGTGGGAGACCGACAGCCTGGTTCAGACAGAGCAGACCCTCCCAACTCAGCCTTTTTGTTCTCCCCAGGTCTCTAGGGGGTGGACGAGGCCACCACACTGGGGCAGGCGCTGCTTTCTTCACACATCAGTCCCCTCCAGAGCCACTCTCACAGATGCACCGGAATCCTGGCACATCGCACACCCAGCACCCTGGGGTCCCGCCAAGCGGAAACGGAAAACCAACATATGGATTATATTCTCCCATGAGAAGTGTATTTAAAGCAAGACCACAGAGAATAGTGAACGGGGAGTACTGAAGCCGGAAGCAAGAATGGGGTTGACCTAGAACCACCCACATGGACCAGGCCCAGACCCACCGTTTGAATTTGTGGGTGCCCTCCAAACGCCAGAAATAACACTCACAGCCCCCACAGCACTGTCCCACTTTCAGTGGACTTTTTTAAAATTATACCACTCTTTCCTCCTGGTGTCATGATTTTATTTTTCACAACAGAAAAATCTGTTGGTCATCACCACTCACAGCTTAGCTTTTTCATTGAACGTATGAATAGAATTTGAGAAATAGCTTTGTAGCCCTAATCTCTTCAAGGCTCCACACTGCGTCCCAAGTAAAGGTCAAGTGCATTGTTAGCGGGCCACCCTAAAAGACAGAGTCATCTTTCTGACTCATCCCCTTCCATTCATCTGGCTGACTCCTAAAAGAGAAGTCATGTATTTACACTGTTGTTAGTTAAACAAAATACATGTCGGCAGCCCCTAATTTTCTGGGCTGGGGTGGACAGTGGGGAGATGCTTCACTGATCGTGGCAGGCCCAGGCATCAGCCACTGACCTCTGACACTGAGATGACCTTGCCCACCACAGCGCTGAAGAGACCTGGACCCACGGATGGCACGTCTCTCAGCATGTGCTACATGCCTTTGGACCGAAGCGAATTAGAGGTGGGAACTCTAAGTCAAACCTTCTGCTCCTCTCAAGTAATTGCCACATCAGGGACCAGGGTGACCCAGCCAGTGACCCCGCTGTAGATATCACACTTCCCAGGAACTTGAAAGGAAATGAGGAACAACGAACAAAGGAGAGACTCCTTCTGTGAAACTGCTCCCTGAGAAGACAGAACTGCACTCTCCACAGACAGTGAGACTCGGAGGGGGGAAACGGCCTGTACCGCCTGTGTCTCTGGGACCCACGCGAGGAAGCTGCAGACGGGTGGGCTGAGCGGCACCCGTGGGGCCGGGAGGAGGAGGCCGCCTGCCCCCAGGTCCACTGGGGCGGAGGCCAGCCACCAGAGCTGCAGACCGCGGGGACAGGGAGCTGCGGAATCCCGGGATCCATGCGACAAGGCGTCGGAGTGGTCAACAGTCAGCCAATAAGCCTCGGAATAATTCAGAAAGAGGTCGCTGAGACTGGCGTTGGGTGATTAAGATTTCAGTAGCACGTCTTACTTAAATTAACCAGCTTTTCATAAAGTAATTATTCCCACTTCAGGTTTGTGATTTTCATGGTAAGTATTAACTATATGGGATAATATTTTGAAATTCTGGTGAGATAATTTGCAGTTTAATGTTGCTATTTGGGGTAAGGAATATGGATTAAAAGGAGAAGGCTTATCTACCCCTTCGGGAGCCCCAAAAGTGAAATTAAATAGGTTTCCCACGTAAACACACACTTGAGATTGCAGAGTCCAACCGGAACGGCCGAGTGTTGACCGATTTCCACCCCGTCCGGAAAAAGTGAAAGAAAGAGGGAGCCGTGGACCCTTGTGTATTCCCGCCAGGAAAAACATGGATGTTGCTACCTCCATTTCCGGAAAATGTGTAAGCAGAAACCCCGTCGGGAGCTTTGGACCTTTTTCAGTTACCAATATCATAAGGTTTCTGTGTAAACATTTCAGTAGCTGTTCAGCGTGTTTATCCTGGAGAATCAGGGAAGCAAGGCTCCCAGACTGTCAGGCGGCACGGCAGAGAGCATTCCCAACGGGAGCGCGTGGGAGTCACGGCTGTCAGGGCAAAGCTGGACGGAGACTCGTTCTTTCCGAAGATTCGTCTCACGACGGCCAGTGTGAACGTCGGCACCGGACTGAACGCAACGACATTTGAAACAAGGAACGAGATCTGGTTGAAGTCTGTCTGAGTGACAAAGTGAACACTGTATACAAAGCAGGCAACCGAAATCTCAATGCACAGGCTCCCGGGAAGAGCATTCATTCTTGAAACTGGACGGTGCCCTCCTGGGGCATTTGTGGGTGGGAGGGGGCGGGGGATGGCCTGGCAGAGAGATGACACTGGACGCTGCCCTCCTGGAGCACTCGTGGGAGGGGGCGGGGGACGGCCTGGCAGAGAGAGCGAAAGTGCTGTCTCCCTTCGCTGTGAAATAAAGCAGAGAGATTCCGGCAGGGTCCCTGGGTCCGGCAGAAATCAGTGTGAGGACATTCGGGCATCCCCCACCTCTGAGACGCCCTCTGCCTCCAAGGGGCTGCAGCGCCCCTGCCCAGCCCCTGCCTAGCCCCTGCCTGGACGGCTCCAAGTCAAACACGTGACGGACACGTATGTGATTTCCCACGGTGGCAGAAAGTCAGGGGTGGATCAAAACACAATTTTTCTGAATATCTTAAAAATTGTTTTTGAAAAGCATCTTGTTTTTAATCAAAATGTCAGTGTGTGATTAAAAAGTTCCGAATGCAATGTTTCCATCACGGGTAGAAGCCGACCATGGAGAACTTCAGGGCAAAATGTTATTTCATCCTGTGCAAGCAGAAAATGACTCCCGGCGGGGAAGGCAAACACTGCAAGGCTGAGGGGGAAACCACGTGTCAACGGAGCTGAAGAAAATCGGCCGAGCACCAGCTCCCCTCTTGACGGTGGTTGCTGCGGGGCTCCTGCGCGCAGAAAAGCACTTCAAGATCCAGAAAGAATTGCAGTTTGCCTCTAGATGAAGTATCATACATCGGTTAAATAATAGTTATAATGACTACTAAAACATAGGAAATTATTAACAGAAAGTCAGAGAGTAAAAGGTTAATAAACACTTAAACGTATGCATTTTCATATTTTAACCATTTAACATACAAATAAGTTATGTTAGAATGACATGCCCATGACTTAAATATTTACTTAAATTTTCTTCATATTTAAATATTGTCTATACTTAAGGATGATATTTGATAATTATTGTCTAGAAACATGTCTTTTTTCCCGTCTGCATTCACTAGCACATTCCTTTTCCTTTTGGAAAACTGACTGAGGGACATCCTCGGACTTTTGACACATCTCCCCTGCCCTGGCCTGCAGAAGGGCGCAGCTTCTCAATCTCAGCAAAGCCTTTGACCCCTGACCTGGCAGCTCCTCCCCGAACTGTACACAGAAAACCCCCCAGCTTCCAGTTCCACCGCCCACCACAGCCGCAGCCACAGCTGCAGCCACAGCTGCAGCCACAGCCCCAGCGAACTCCGCCTTCCCTTCCAGCCGTTGGTGAGATGTGTTACCGGAGTTGTTTCAGCTGAATGCAAGCTGGGTCCACACAACAGAGACTGCGAAAGCACGTCTCTCTTGGTGGTTCCTGGTAGACACGTGCGTGTCACTGGCGTGTGAGGCACGGCGTGGCATGCCGGGGAAGCCCTGACATCCTGCTGAGGGGCCCAGCCTGCGGGCTGCAGCTCCGGCAGGTGGAGGTGACTCGGACCACCATCGCGTTCAATGGAAGTGACCCCTCCATCCGCTGCAGAGGGAGAGGGCGCAGCACCTGGTCTCCTCCCAGGAGGGGCTCTAGGGGGGGTTCTCACCCCCCTTTCTCGGTGCGGGGCCAGTTTCTCTGCACGGGATGCGCACGCAGGAAGCGCTGCCGGCACCGCTCGCTGGGTGAAGGCGTTTGGCTCCCTGGACCACTGATAAACACGGCGCGGTGCGGTGCAGGGAACAGCCCCGGTCTCCTGGGGCGGAAAATCACCCCAGCCAGACGCAAGCAGGCTGGAAGAGCTGAACGTCCCTGACGGACTCCCTCGGACGCCACTTTGTGATTCTGCATGGGACAGCGTCACTAGAGACCACTGTGGAGTCTCGCAAACAGACTGGAGGCTACCACTCACTCCGGCCCACGCCCCCACACCCACAGCCTCCCTCACAGGTGCAGAAGATCTGGATGCCCTAACGGGAGAGGTGGTGCAGCCGAGTAACGGTGACAATCTAGCCTGGAAAGCACGTGTAGGCCACGGCTTCGGAACACGCCCGCCAACGCTGTCTGTGAACGAGCCATGAGGCGTGCAGAGGCAGATGGAGACAAGAGGTATGGGTTGGTGTCAGGAGGGTGCACACTAAAAAAGATGTGGCTTGCCGAGTGAACAGGTGCACAGCCCAGCCCTGCCATTTTCTGTGTTGGCTGCTTTGTTTTTCTCCTCTCCTGTCCACCCCAAACCCCTGGCCACCAGGAAAGGCGCCCCCTTGAGCTCACCGCAGCACCAGCAACTGGGGGCACCTCACTCGCAGGTGGGGACAGAGCCCCGGGGCCCTCTCCTCCCCGGTCTGTGCGAAGGGACAGTGTTTGACAGTGGTTCAGGACTCTCCACTCACAGCCGTTGCATTATTAATGCTGAGGACGCATTAAATGATTTCCTGACTGCCTCGGAAACCAGGAAGAAATGGATGGACTGACTTAACATTATTTTTTAATTATTGTGACATTCTTGGCCTTTTGACCCACACCTTGATTTTAAGATGTGGTTCAAGTTTCCCTCTTTAGTTAAAGAAAAGAAGAAGAAAGAAAAGCCCGGGATTCAATCAATCCTCTCTTTATCCAACTACACACTTTAAAATGGTACAAATAAAACTTTTTCAAAAATGCGTTTCAAAAAGCTGGAGAATTTTTCTGTGTAGGTTTAGAGCTTCCGGTATGTTTTTGATTGGGTCTAGGTTTGCCCTTGGGAACCAGCGCAGCTGCTTCTCACATCAGAGATGATGACGGAACGCAGGCACGACCGGCCCGTGGATCCTGCGCCTTGTTCACTGGGCGCCATACACGGCTCGCAGGTCCCAGCCGTGTGGGAGGGCCTCACTCCCACTCCTGTGAAAGGCGTCGTGAGGAAATAATAAGACTGCAAGATATTAAAATATTCAAAAGTTCTAAATCTCAGAGACTAGAAATGGAAGAGACAGCAGATGTGTGAGTCATAAAAAAGAAAAACCTTATATTTCTCATTACGTTCATTTTAAATGAGAAGTACCGAGTAGTTTAAATTCCACTGTTAGTGTAACTACTAAAAGAAATCGCACCTTTATGATATGAGTCAGAAAAGTCCGGGTCCCGTCTCATCTTCAGGCTGGTTTCTAGGTCGGAAACCTCCAGACCGACTGACCATTTGCCATATTGTAATGCTCCCATCCACCCTCTTTTACTAAAATAGTGGAAATATGCTTTAAATGAAGGATACACATTAAAGGTTTATATACTTATAAACAGAACTAAAAAAAAGCAAAATTTCAGTGCGAATCCAGAACTTGAGTGAACAACTAACATCGCAAGCCCTCACTTTCTGGAGTAGTTCACTTAATTTCCTGGCTAACAGCAGAAGTGTTGTGGTTTGAGGGTGCTCTGCAGCACATTCTGGTCTGCAGGAACCGGCGGCTACGTGTGAGAGCAACAGTGACGAGTGTGTATCGAGGACGTTCTCGTTCTCGGCGAGAGAATGACTCAGCGCTTTGTGCAGACCCCCCAGGACGTCTCAGCATCTCCAAGAAGGGACACTCAGTGAGCAAGGGACATTCGCAGGTAGAAACAGAGACTCGAGGGGCCCTCACCTCGCCTGAAGTCACCACAGGAGCGGACGGTGGAGTCCAAGGGAGCAGACCACCCCTCGGATACCCGATGGGCGGCACCGACCAGGTGTCGGTGGGATGCGTACTGAACCAGACTGATAAACAGCTCGGCCCCGCTGATCCCTCGAGATGGAGAGTTTATGCCCTCCCTTCTTGGTCCTTCAGGAGGGAGAGACAGTGGCTGAGAAATCAGTGAAAGCAGTGGCAGTCTGACTGGTGAGCATAGGAGAGGACCATTAGGTTTAAGGGTACCACTTAAAAGGGGGTTGGCAGAAGATTTACGAGGACTATTAATGGAATCTGCTACAAATATGTTCCCAAGAGGGAAAGCACTCTGGTGCTACTTTGGCAAAAAGGGACATTGACTCCGAACTTCCAGTGGGGTTATCACCAAGGAGGGCTCAGGTCATTCTAAATCGAACACTTGCTGCTGGTGACCCTGACCGCAGACTTGGTCCAGCCCAGCACAGCCGCCTGTTCGAGAGAAGCGTCCGGAGAACGCCAGGGGTAAGCGGCGAACCCTTTGCGACATCTCAGTCTCTCACACAGACGTCGATGCTGTAGAAGCAGATGGCTATCCACAGACCGAGCCCTTTGTAGTCATGAGACGCCCGTGGTCCTTTTGGCCACCAGGCTGACCCCAACGAGAGCCGGAAACAGCAGTGCTTTCAGATGTGACCACGTCTGCACTGTGAGTGGCTGGCCTTTGGGGCCACCACGGCGAGGCAGTGTCAGCTGGAGACCTCCCTCCCATGTGCAGCCATCAACTGCCCCAGGCACTCTGTCTGCACATCCCCCGTCTGGAGAAGGTGGCCCTTCCTCTGCCCTCCGCTCCGGAACGCCCCTCCTCCGTACCATCTCAGGGTGTCTGCCTGAACGACCGACTCTGCTCTATTATGGATGTCCTCCACTGACTTCTCCCCACAGCACGCAGCCCAGGTTTGGGGTTGTGAACCTGACTACCGCTTCCACTCCGTGGTCCGACAGCCAAGTGCTGCAGGGCACTGACCCCCACCTTCAGCGCCAAGGTATAAGCAATTCGGGAAACGCTGTCCCCTCTACACAGCTGCTGCTGCTGGGTGCAGCTGTGGCGCAGGCCCTGGTCCCTCGGCTCCAGGGGGGCTGGTGCTGAGAGGGTCAGAGTGCAGGTGGTGACCTGTGTGTGCCTCTCACACTGTACAGACAGGAAGGCCAGAGTCACTACACCTGTTTTGCTATTATAATAAAAGCAGGAAACAAGTCTAAAGAAAAAGCTGCGGCACTGTGAGCTGCGGAAAGCCAACTGCAGCCCCTGACTCCTGGCTTTGGTCGCACACACCGTCCCGCGTTGTCGCTGTGTGAGCAGACTTCAGTCGGGAGTTCTGCAACTCGTGGCCATGAGCAAACCTCTGGTGCAGGAAAGGCCAAACACACCCTCCATGACCGCGTGTCCCCCATAGCACCTGTGACACCTCTGCTCCTGTCGTGTTGAAACGACTTCAGAGACTTCTATGTGGGGCGTCTCCGTCGAGTCCTCATTTCCCTCTGCTCCCCCACGGGGTGCGCGGGCCTCCCAACAGCACTCCATGCGGGGTGGTCACCAGCACACTGGCCCTCGCCAGGGCGGAGCCGGGGCGGAGCCAAAGACCGCCCCTCTCACTGTGTCCCGGATCGCTCAGCGGGAGTCAGCAGTCGTCAGTTCTGTCGCAAGTGCTCTCTCCTCCACCTCCCGTGAAATCATACGCGTCGTGAGTCTCCCCAGGCTGCTCCAGCAGAGGTCAGGTGCAAGAAACAAATCACTCCAGCAGCCGGCGTATAAAGTGCTGTGACGTGGGAAAGACGTGCTGTCCCGGTGACTGTGGACCGGCGACGTCAGCTCCTGGTTCTTGGCGGAGAGAGCACTCAGAGCCAAGCCCTCCAGTGCAGAAGGAGTTTATTTAGCATGCAAAGTGAGATGACACTCAAAGAGAGGGTTCGGGCAGGCTGCTCAGAGAGCTGCTGTGGCCTTTTAGAAAGAAAGTCACAGATGCAGAACGAGTGAGCCAGCCAGGCCGAGCAGGCTCAGGAAACAAGTCACAGAGGAAGAAGAGGGCCCCTGAGGAAAAGTTCAGGGTTATCCCAGGATGAGGTGCCACTGCCGGCTGCTCCCCTGGCTGCAAGTCCCATGGGAACCCTTAGAGCTCAGGGAAAAGAAAGCAAAGACACACTCCTGAAGAAAGAAGACGTGGGTGTGCTCGAGGGAGCCTGTGCTGTCCTCTGTCTGAAGGGTTTTTGTCTAAGGGCAGGAACTTCAGGGGAGGAGTTCAATGGAATATTCATCAGCTTTCCAGGTGTGGCTTTCAACATGCTGATTTTCAAAACGAGCAGAGAGGGCCAGGGTCATCTTCTCTAGCGAGTGGTCAGCTCTTGGGCTGGTGTCCTTGGTCACTGCAGCCAACCCTGACGACAACCACAGCATTGCTCCTTCTGGTTTGGCCGCTCTGCTGGGCCTGGAGCTGAAAATAACTGAAGCCTCGATGTCATCTCTTGTTTGACCAAAATCTGTCCCTGTGCTCAGCAGACCTGGGGCGTTGCTCCTAAGACTGTGTGTTGCGGTCAGAACCTCACTGCACTGAGGGCGCCATGATGGAGGGAGTGGTCCTGCAGGGGAGAAGGGGGCAGGGGGCTCAGGGGGCTGGGGGAGGTCAGTTTGAATCAGCCGTCTGTCTCAGGTCCCCCATCCCACCTGCCGAGGGGTGTTCCGGGCTCCTTACTCTCCTGCCTCCATTGTGGGGGCTGGGGGAGCAGGGTGACACCCCACAGCCACCAGCATCAGGGCCCTGCTTAACCAGGAAAGGCTTCTGGAACTGTGGTCCCTGGGAGTGCCTGCTTTAGCTTAGTCCATGAATACTACCACCCTCCGCTCAGCTCCACGAGCCCAGACCCAAGAATCAACCTTAACCTGTCTCTCTTTCTTCATCTTCTACTCAATCAGTTAACAAATCATTAAAATCTAATTCCAAACAAGTCCCGAATCTGCCATCTCCTGTGGTCTCTGCCACCGCCGCCCTAGCACCAGCCTCCACACTCTTCCTGGAGACCAGAGGCTGGTCCTCCTCACTGGTGCTCATGAGTCAGCTGTTTCCCTCCTTCCTCACCTGCCATCCGGAACGGCCAGCCAGAGCTAGATCGGGAAGCGTTCTTGCTCAAAACCCTGCAGCAGTTTTCCGCTGCACCTGAAATGAAGCCCTCATCTCCCATACTCTGTGTAAGCTAGCTTCTGCTCACCTTTCTAACCTGTCTTGCTTTCCCCCTGTGCCCCTGGCCCTGCTCACACAGGCCTCTCCCGTGCCCGGACGCTGCCCGGCCGCTCCTGCCTGCAGCAGGGAGTTCATGTCCATGCTTCTCAGGCTTAGAGGACTCTCCTCTCGGGCGGTCCCAGGACCGAGTCCTTCCGGCCACACGGGCTTCACCGTGTTCACAGAACACTCTTCTCTGTGGTCCAAGCCGGCCGCCGCCTCCCCCACTTACTGTCCCCGCCGCTCTGCTTACCAGCATAGCGAAAGGTGTCTTTACAGCACCTCTTGAAATTCTGCTGCTTGTCCTCTACTAACCCCACGAAAGCAGTAATTTAGCTGGTGCCCTCTGCACCGTGTGTCCAGTGCCTTGTACTCATATGTAGTGGGCGCTCCTCAGAAGCCTGCTGTGTGCTTGGTCAGATTCGTGGCACCCAGCACAGAGCAAATGTGTCCAGAGAGTCTCAGATGCACAGTATCTGGTAGGCAGCATAGCAGAGGGACAAAACTCCTCAGTCCTCTGCGGGGACAGGTCTCCCTCTGGGTCAGGGATGGGGAGACAGAGACTGGGGGGACGAGGGTGAGGGAGAGCCACCTCCGAGCACTCAGACCTGGGGAGTGAAGCAGCATCCTTCCCCTGGTTTTCAATCCAGTGTGTCCGAAGTTCACGCCTTTCCTCCGAACGCTGAGTCATGGGTGCTCGGTCCACTCATCCACGGAAGTGACAAGGTTGCAGGCCCTGAAAGAGGAAAGCAGGACATGGGAGGGGGACACGGGCAGGGCTGGGTTCCCAGCCCATGTCCTCTCCACTGCGTGCACCGTTGCCCTCGGGTTCTCGCTTCACCGGGTCCCGTGGGTGGGTCTCTCTGGAGGGGCCATGCCATGTATTTCGTGATTTACTTCCCACCCAGATGGAATTAAAAACAAACCCCAACTATAATTTCCTGTCACAGTAAATTTTTACTTCTTTTCTACTTAACTCAGCACACGGCGTTTAAAGTCGAAGGGTCAATAACTAATTGGGGAATTGGGGAGTTCTTTGGAATTAATGGAATTTATCTTCATTAATTAATATGTATAGAATTCTGTGCATACATTGACCATCTAATTCCTGATAAATGCTCTGATCAAATATATTTTAGTTTAGTTTTAAAAAGCCTTAGCCGCCAAAAAGCTGATTTCCGTATTTATTAAAATTAGACAGCTATACCAAAAGCATATAAATTCAGGCAGACTGTCCCCCCACGTTGCCAGAGGGGTCCAGGACACCACTCTGGAGCTGACCAAACAGCATTCAGACTCTGTTTTGAAGGGAAAGGTTGATACACCTCAGCAAAGCCCCTAATTTCCCTTTGTTCTTGAAACGAACATCCTAATTTACTGGCTCATTTAGAGAGAGCAATGAAGCAAAGAATAAAAGGACAAAATTAATCCAAAAACTTCATCAGAATAGTTCCTGCTAATACTCGGCCTCATCCTGAGGAATAAGACTTAAAAGACACTGGCAATTGCATTTAACACGATTATGTAAACAGTGATTTTATACTCATTATCTCGTTTGCACAGCTCTGCATAAACCTAATATTGCATATGACAAATGTTGCCAAATGGAAAACTGCTGCCATCCAATCAGTCACACTCAGGCACCCAAGTCCTGGCTCACTCCTGGGAGGGTGATGACAGCACACACCCAGCCCCCTTCTCCGAGGACCCTGCGTCCTCCCGACCCCAGCACCGCCCCTCGGCCAGTCCCACCACCCGGCACCCAGGTGTTTATAGTCACCCAGGGGCATAGTCACCTGGTCTCGGAGAGCTGTTTCCAGCCACGGTTCAAAACTGAAGAACAGAATGACTCAGACTTGGTAGATAAGAAAAACTGAATTTCAAAAATAGCCCCAGTTTTTTATTTTAAAATAACACATTAAAAAGATAATTTCTCCTCTCGTTCCCTTAGAAATCATCCAAAAGGAGAAGAAAGAGACACAGAAATTCAAATCCATCCCAATGCAACTAGAAGACCCTTCTACAAAGCAGAAGCACACTCATGAGGAAGGGCTTTGACGTGCAGAGACGTCACCCGCAGTAGGCAGTAACACGAGAGACTCTCAGACCGCAGCTCTGCAGAAGAGACTGCCTGGGGTGTGAGGTTAGCCGTGTCTCATTTGCCGCAGCCAGAGCAGGGGCACGGGTGGGTCTTTCCACTAGAGGTCAGTTGTGGGAGGAGCCTGACGGGTCAACAATGGAGAGTCGGGACGTAGAGCTGAACCAAGGTCACTCACAAGCCCAGCTCGGGTGCATCCCTCCACCAGGGAGCCCTGCCCCGGCCCCGTGCGCATGCAGACGTGGCACCGGCGGTGGACATGGGGGAAAATGATCTCATTCAAAAGGCAGTATTAACCAGAAGGAAACCAGAGTAGACAGTATATGGAGGTTAGAAGAAGACAGAAGAAAAGAAAAAGGGTAAAATCCAAACACGATATATCACCCCCAAAATGTTACCACGATATAAGTGAAAGCTGCCATCACTGGGAGGGCCGTCACTTACATAAAGTCACAACACAATGGTCCCAGAAGGTAAGGGGCATGTCCCCAGGGAAGACACGGGGCAACGATCAGAGAGGGAGCTGGGCTCATCCCAGCCCAGGGGGACTGAGGGGAAACGTCAACAATGTAACAGACAATGGGAGCAAAGTGGCGAACATCGTGGAAAGAGACACTTCTGAAAGGCAGCACAACATCACGGTGGCTTGGTACTCTCACGCACCTGTTCTACGCACCTGAGGCCACTCAGAATTCTAAAGCACCTGAGGCCACTCAGAATTCTAAAGCCCACTAACGCAAAAGAACATTTCTAAAGTATTCACCAAAAATGCACAATGGAAGATTTGAAGGCAGAAAATTAAGCAAAATGAAATGGAAACGAATGCCCATTAAAGCAAAACAACTGAAGTACATGGAGATTCTTTTACCTCTGATTTTTAACTTTCTCCCAGGAGTCCTCACCAACCACTTTCAGGGAGGAAGCGCAGGGGACACAGGCCTGGAGGGACAGGAGGGCGCAAAACGGTCATCATGCGTCAGTGACATGACTCTTTGCCGGGAAGGCCAGTGAGATCCACAGAGAAATACAATGTTGGCAGAAGTTACTCGGAGGGCTGAGTGTGAAATTAATACCCATAACTGATAGTTTTCATGGGGGCAAACAGCGAATGAAGGAGCTAAAGGAAGAAATGTCACTTATACCTACTACCAAACTGATAAAATAGCTAAAAATACTGTAAGAAATATGTGAGCTCTGGATGAAATAATAACTGGGCCATGTCACTGGAGGACTCTGGGGGTGGGGAATGCAGAGAGTCACGCATGTGGGAACCTGTGGAGCGCAAAGGTATCGTCCCCTGAATTAACCGACAGTCCATATGTGAACCCAGTAGAAATGTCACCTTAGAAAATCCAACCAGGCAGTTATAAGCCTGTCCACTCAGTACGCAGTAATGCCCAGGGTGATGTCAGTGGGGAGAGACAAGGCAGCCGACCTAGTCTCAGTGTCAGCCTGTTGACAATGAGAGAGGCCGAAGGAAACCACTGATCCGATGAACCGAGTTTTTCACCCAGGAGACTGTTGCGACTCGTCACCAAGGGCGCCAGGAGCTCAGGAAGGAGAGGGCACAACTAGGGAGCCTCTGGAAGGAGCAAGTTCACACCTTCGCCAAAATCACGACCACCCAGCTCCGTGGTTTCGGCGGTTCTGCAGGAATGCACCCTCCCCACTCAGCGGCAGGTGACGGAGAGGAAAACGGGGTGCACAGTGGGATGCGCACTGCCCCAGAGCCCGTGCTAGCGCAGGCCGGCCGAAACCCAGCGTCTGGGCCAACTGTGCACTGAGCAGGTGCGGGAGAGGGAGGTGACGGCGAACTCCTGAAGGGGGGTCATGCAGACATTTAAACTGTTCACTCTGTGACACCTGGGTCTCCCCCAGGTGAAAAACCAAGGTGCAGGCAAGCAGAGCAGCACCCACATCGTGCCGCTGTTGCTGGTAGTGTGCCGGGCATTTTTCAGGACTCAGCCAGGCCGCAGGTACCACACACCGCATCCTGTGTGGCGTCCCTGCGGCTCTGCGACCCTGCATGCACACACAGCACTGTAGGCCACATTACCTGTCATCCTAACAGCCAGTACATGAAGCAGCACAGAGTGCTAGCTACTGAAATCCTCACCGAATGAGGAACTGGGAGCCAGAGGT
Source organism: Tonatia bakeri (assembly GCA_004024845.1). Classification (NCBI taxonomy): domain Eukaryota; kingdom Metazoa; phylum Chordata; class Mammalia; order Chiroptera; family Phyllostomidae; genus Tonatia; species Tonatia bakeri. Next base: position 28,034 of record PVIA01010686.1, read on the forward strand.
AAGAAAGCTTTGTCTCCCATAGATGTTAGGGACCGTGGCCAGTCACACCAAGCCCGAGACAGAGCAGCCCAGTGAAAATCTAACTGCATGTATTTGCAAGATTCTAAGCACATGCTTCCTCTCCTCTGGGAAGGGAGTGGTGGGACTGGAGAGCGGGGCTGGGATGGCGGGTGACAGGGAGGGTTTTCCTGAGGTCACAGCTAAGTGTCACTGTGGGTGTGTCTAAGCACTGAGACCAGGCAGAGCCTGAGAATGGGCCTCAGCACAGGCAGCTGGCAGGAGGGTCTCAGGAAGCAGGTCACACGCTGTCTCAGCGAAGGGAGGAAAGCCAATGGAGGAAGTGACTGAGCTGGTTACCAAGGCAACCAGCAGTCCAGTCTCAGCCAGGTCCTCCGAGGAGCCGGGTGAGCCCCCCTCTGCTTCGCCCCTGGGTGGCTGGGAGGTTGACGCACATGTCTGCCCGTGGTCACCCTCTTTGGCTAAGGAGGGTTAATGTACCCTGGGGGTACACTCCCTGCACCTGCCAGCTGCTCAGTCTGTGGACAGAGTGAGCTGCCCAAAGCTTCCGAAAATGCTGAAGACACACCGGCACCTCAGGTGGGCTGGTGGCGGGGGGTGAGAACGCCCTGGTGTGGCTGCACTGAAGTCCCAGGTGGGCTGAGGGAAGGGGGTGGGACAGACTAGGTGTCTGCTTCCAGGTGAGGAAACGCAGCTGCAGGAGGCTGCCTGCAGGTACAGCCACACCCGCCCACCGCTCATGCTTGCAGGTCTCGGGGATCCCCAAACGTCTCATGCGAAGATGGTCATCGTCACCTGGCGGGGTGTCAGTGACGGCGTCAAGGGACTTTCATAGAACCAATATCGCAATTGGAGACAGCCTTGAAAATTCTGACGTGTATGATGTTGTGTTTCGTGGAGTCCCTCCAGTCTCCGGTTTCTCGGGGTGACAACCGTGGCCTTGGGGGAGGGGGTCCAACTCCCTTAGACATGGATTTGCAAACTCACGTCTGTTTTCAGTGCCCCACCCCACTCCGCAATCTCCTTTTACAGAGACGCTCGCTCTTCCCGATCCGAGTGGGAAACAGCCAGTTCTGACCGTTCCACAGCAGCCATCCTTCTGGTAGCTCTGAGCCTTCTAGAAGCCCCTCATGTTACTTCAGTGTGGCTTCCAGCAGGAGTGGTTAAACACAGACGTTCTGTCACGTTTGACTCTTTTGCCAAAACAGAATTATATACCCACCACGTCAGCCATACGCTGAGGGTTTTAAGGAATGAATACAGCCTGGCCTGTTCGTGCAGGACTTCCTAATTAACGAAATAAATCTAAACCACATCCCAGCTGAGGCAGCATTCCACAAGCCCCCTTGCCCTCTCAGACGAGGAAGCTACCGCGCTGGAGGGCCCGAGAAGCCCCCGCCGGCTCACCCCATGCCCGACACCTTCGTGAGCCGCGTCTGGAATCATGCGAGGTCTGCTGACCGTCCCTGCTCGCAGCTGTGAAGTCACTCAGGGTAGAGCACCGGAACCTCGAATGAGTGAATCATCGAGGTCTCTTTCTGGAAAGGAATCATTTTCCAACCTTCTTTTCAATAAATGGCAACAAAAATCACTGATCTCAAGACAGGAAGGCTCGGATGGATTCCGGACATCTGGGACTGGCAGAGTCTGTAGAGCGACCCCTCCAGCTCACAGAGAGAATGACGGCCAAACCGCTGTGGCCCCCACTCTGGGCGTGACACAGACGCAGACCCAAACCCTGCGGATGGGAGGGAAGCCTATCGGAGGAAAGGGAGTGGGGAACCTGCCAGTGCCCCGTTAACGTCCCTGCGTCCACGTGTGACCACAGAAACACACGCAGTGATGCTGGAAGCGTGAGGGACTAATGATGTCACATTTGCACCTGAACAGCACGCCGACCCACTCCTGCTTGTTGGTGGGTTGCATGATGGGTGGTCGTCCACAGCAGCTTCCCAAGAAGAAAAAATGCCCGGGGCAGAACCGCAGACAGACCCGAACAGGGTGCCCAGCTCCCCAAGCTGCCAGCCACCCCTCCCCAGGGCAGAGCTGCCCCAGTGCAAGGCATAGGCTGCCCACCCCCAAAACCTGAGCCTGTGCTCCACTCGGACAAGCAAGTCACGCCCGCTGCACAGGAGGATAAAGAGAAAATGGGTGATCGGCCAGGTTTGTTTGCTGATAACACGCCTGATGTTGCCTTGCCCACTTCCACAAAACCTTCCCCCTCAAGACGAACACAAAATGTAAAACAGGTGATGTGTGGGTTCACTGGGCAAACACGTTCAGTATTTACCCCAGCTCTCTGCACTGCTCAGCCAGCGGGGAGCAGGGATGGGGGGCTGGGGCACTGGTGCTGCAGGACCTGATGACCCCAGCGCACGGGCGCTGCCCCGTCCAGCCCACGGGGACACCCTCCTTGTCTTTCACTGGAATGCGGCTCAAACCACTGAACTCAATCGGGGGGAGACCGTGGCCAAAGCCAGGCCCAGCAAGTGACAATGACCTCCTCCCTGGTTCCTTCTCCTTAACACCACCCATTGGCCGGGTGACCAAGCCTGTGAGAAACTGAGCGAAGAAAGTAGCCATGACATCTGACCCTCGGGTGCCAATCTGGGTTTGAACAATGGAAGCCTCTGGTCCTCTGTCCGTTCAAGGCACTGGAAGTCGCCCCTCACCCTGGGTTACTGGGCTGGAAATCACTGTTTCAGCCACTTCATTTTATGAAATGCAGATGAATTATAACATTCACTTCATCCTTAACTTTGCAGCAGGAGAAACATCTAGTTTAGTCACAAGCTACATTCCAAGTGGACAGGCAGGGGGAAATCTGGAGGGTGGAGAATCTGTAACCACACCTCCTCGCGGCTGTCACTACTGTCTCCGAGCTGGGTCGTGAAACATGCGTCCGCCCCGAAGTCTTTGAGACGAGGGGCCTCCACTCTCATTCCCTTCCCCCAGTCCCGACTTTGAAGAGCTGCGTGGCATCACATAAAAAATCCCGACATGTCTTCCTGTCTTTCTCCCTCCCTTACTCCAGGACCCGGTTCTCTGGCTACCAACCCAAGTGACTTCTCCCTTGTGGTGATGGAGAGAACCTCCCACCTTGCCCACACAGAGAGGCCAGGACGGTGTCTGGGTGAGAAGGTGGGGTGCCGAGCTGCCTGCCCTGCCCTTCAGCTGGGGGAGGATGGCGGCCAACTCTGAAAGACCCTTCAGGTGGACCTGAATGCAAGTGAGGATGCTGGGGCGGAAGGCCCAACAGAGGTCACGACTTCTGGGGGAGACCAGCACCGACCGGCCACGCTGGCGGAGGGCAGTGGTTCTGTTGCACACCTAAATGAGCTACCCTTGCTCCCGGGGGGTAGAGAGGCATGCGGGGGCTTCCCAAGCTGTCAAATCCCAGGCTGGAGAGTGCGCGCTAGTGGGGTCGGAGGCCTTATCAAAAAGCAGTAAAGAGAAGATGTTCAGAGCAATCCACTTCTCCTGTATACCCCAAAAGGACAGAACTATCAAAAACTCAAACTGTGCAAACACTCTTATCTCCCAACAGGTTTTGTGCCAGATGAATAGCCTCTCAGGCAGAGAAGTACAGCCTGCTTCTTTGGGGGGCTTTTTGCTGTAAATACATTGTAAAATGTGTCTCTGGCAGCTGTCATGATATCCGGTATGTAGAAGGGCACTATCAATGTCAGGGGGAAAGGAACAGAACAGAAAAGGAAAGAAAGGAAAGAATGAAGTAGAAGAAATGAAAGAGGGGAGGAGGAGATAAAAGAGGCCTGAACAGATGGACTGAGAGGATGGAGGACACAGGGGAGGGGAGTGGGGAAGGGAGGAGGGAAGAACTTTCTTTTCCTGACACAGGGTGGTTGGACCAGAGTAAATCTGTGTCCTCTAACCCCTGGCCCCCAAGTGCCACAGTGCCTATCTCTCATCCTTCTGTGGTCACTGACCCCACTCCCTCTGGCTGCTGTCCACACCTGTCTCCTCTCCAGCCCACCTTTGACTCAAAACAGAAACTTCAGAAGGAAATGGAAACTGCACCGTGAGTTTCCAGCGCCCTGCCTAGAAACGAGCCCTCGCCCCCGTGGGTGCCTCGCCTACTGCCAGGGGCTGGAGGCATTCCTTCTTCTTGTTTGCCCCCCACCCATTCTCCATGCTGACAGATGTCAGGCAGAAAAGGAGGTACGGTGTGGTTAGGGGTACTGGTCTCAGCGATGCAAGAAGATGAGAGTGTTTCCATGTAATGGGGCAGGGAGGAAATGTAACTAGGGCCCCGGGCTGATCCCAGCATCCACACCTGATAATTAGCAAGAACAGGCCTGCAGAAGGCCTGGGGCTGAGGCTCAGGTTGCTGAGGGGAAGGATCTGTCACCCAGAGCCACTGACTTGCTGCCTGCAGGGTGCTGGAGCGAGTCACGGAGGAAAGGCGTCATAAATGTCCACGTGGCCTTGGAACCAAGACAGTGACAGGGACCAGGTACTGTGGTGTATCTCACGCAGTGTGCTCTCTGTGTGAGACTGCAGAAAATACTGTCACTTCCCTGAAGAATCAGTGAAAGAACAGAAAGCATGTAACCCAGACCACGGCGGATCAGGCTCCCAGGCAGAGCACCATGGACTTTGTCAGCACGCCCACCCCTCAGTGCTGCCCAGCAGCGCAGGTTGACCCACTGTGCACACAGATTGTCCCACTGTGTGCACAGGTGCACTCTGCCCGAAGGCTCTCCCTGGCCCCTGACGCCTGGTGGGTTGTGTGTGGGGCATGAGGCGAAGCAGAGGGTTGCAGCTGCAACCCTTGTGGTGCGTCCTCAGGCGGCCTGAGTTCTCGTGGGTGGATAAGCATTCTAGCTTCCTTGCCACCCGGCAGGGCAGATTCCAGTAGCATGAGCCTCAGCGGTCCACAGTGTGGCCTCCGTGTTAATTGCCCTCCTATACCTCCTGTAGTATTGCCTACGGCTGCTGTAACAAATCACAGCAGGCAAAGGGACAATCTATTTCTTGCCTCTTCCCACATCCAGCAGCCACCTCTTCCATCTCCGGAGGAACCGCGCCCATCTGCTTCCGGAGCTCTCTCCTTCTAGTCCGGGCTCCAACCTCCCTCTGCCTCCCTCCTCTTCTTTAGGACGTGTAACAACCCCAGGGCCCACCACGTAAACCGGGGTCCACCTCGAGCCCCTCGACCGAATCCTACCCGCCAAGGCCTGTAAGTGACCCTCACAGTTTCCAGGCATTCAGACGTGGAGGTCTGCAGCTCTTTGTCAGTCCCCACCACTGCATTCCCACCCGACTCGCTTCAGTCACGTCCTGACCATTTTTCCGGAACCATCTCTCCCACTACTTGCATTTAAATGCTCATCTCAGAGTCTGCCTCTGACATCAGAGCAGCTACAATTATTCATCCACGACACCGGCTGCAGGCCTCTCCCTGGATCGCAGCAATAAAATATCTGCGAACACGGCCGTCCTGTTCTCTCGTGCACAGTTTTCGGGCACCGCAGAGCAGGGCTCCAGTTCAGGCGTGCAGGCGTCCCCACACCCTCAGCATGGCCACAGACGCAGACGGGCCTCAGCCCGGCCTCCACCCTCAGCCTCCGCAGCACCCGCTGCAGACACTGGGACTGATTTCGGTTCTATAAATACACCGAGCCTTCCTTCCTGCATTGGATATTTTGGTCCTTCTCCCTCAAAACGAAATCCTCCCATTCACTACTTAGTTAAACCCCACTGATCCTCAAGGTCCCATGTAAATATGCCCCAGAATGATCTTCCATGACGTCCTATCAAAATCAGTCTCCAGACTGCAGCAGCTAGTAGCACCTCCTACTTTCCCTTTTCATGTCGTGTCACAATCATGTGTGTCTCTGGTTAGTTCTTAGCATCTGCTGCCATGGTCGCCTCTGTCTACGCTCCAGAGTCCAGGGTCGTGCCTGACCAGCTCCCAGACACAGGGCCCCCTGCCGCACCAGCCCAGGGAAAGCAATCACTGCGTATTTGGAGAATAAAGGAGCAGTGGCTGAACGGAGCTTTAAAGCCACCTTAGACTGGCGGTGCACTGTCTGTGCTGGACGTCTCATGAGGCAAGAGTGAGCGTGTTTTATTTTATTTTATCTCTTTTTGTCAGGGCTGTGATTCAAAATATCCTTTTAAATGCAATGCATAAAATATTTAAATTCTACAAATGAGCTTCTCTCTTCAATTCCATTCTGCACGCTATAAATATTTAGTGGTTCGTTCACATTCATGTTTTCTAGCGTAAGCTCCTTTCCCTCCTCTGCACACAGATAAGCAGCGTCCGAGTCTGTGGGAACTGGTGGTGTTGGCCTTCGTGGTTGCTAATCTCCGCGTGGCGCTGGCCTTCATTAAGGCCACTTGTCTTCCCTTTGCCCTTCGCAAATGTCTGTCCTCTCCTTTGTTCCGTTTCTCTATGCAAATTTTTCTCCAGATTGCTTTTCTTTTCTGGGCAGAGGCAAGAATGACAGGAACTATCAGTATTTGTTTAACAACTGCACAATGCGAATCAAGAAATTACTCTGTTTTGTTGTTTATTTTGTTCCGTAGAGCCCACAGATGAGTGAAATCACCCACGTGCCACACTTCTGACACATTGCTCAGAGTACCTCAGCTCTGCTCATTTTTCCTGGATCTTTTTACTCTGTGTTCTTCCAACTGGATAATTTTTATGGCTGACTTCGAGTCAGCTCACCTTTCTTCCAGCATCCCTGATACAGAGGAGGAACCAGAAAGCTTTTATACGTTTCTAAAAGAAACACTTCATCACAAGATTTCTAAACACCTAAACCACAGTATAAGCCTATGGGTGTGAGACGTCTACGTACAAGGTCTGTCCGGAAAAAGCCCAGCCATTGTCAATAGGATGAGAATGGTTTGTGCAACATCGATGTGACCTGGCAGCCAAGGAGAGTGGACTGGAATGCACATGCGTGAACAATGATGACTTCACTGTACTAGTCAGTGGGGGTGGTAGACACCATTGATTGAGCACATGTACTGTGTAGCCGTCACATTCAAAATGACTGAGCAAGTATAGCAATAAATCTGTATCAAATTTTGCATTAAGCTTGAACATTCCTCTGTAGAAACTATTCAGATGATTAAGAAGGCCACAGTTATGGGCAACTGGTGATTGGCAGCTGATGGCAAGTGGGAGAACTGTGTGAGGTCCCAAGGTGCCTACTTTGAAGGGGACTGAGGCATCATTGTCCTATGTAAAATGTTTCTTGTATCTTCTTCAATAAGTATTTCTATTTTTGATATTGCCTGACGGATGCTTTCTGGACAGACCCTCTACCCCCCATGCACGCTCGCAGCCCTCGGCATCTCCAAAGAGCAGCCTGGGGCGGAATGGCCCCCACTTCAAAAGACCACCTTCCCTGTGACACGTGCAAGTCCTCCTTCTCGGTTCTGCTCCTGTTCTGACAATGTCTCGTGCACAGTTACTGCCTCAGTGTTTAAAACTACAGAGTAAAACCACCAATTTACCTCTACTCATGAAAACCCTCATGTGTCTTCCTTGTCCCTCTGTCTCGCCTTCTGTGGCTCTCTGAAGTCCGGCTCAGCTGCCCTCTGGGAGTCTCTGCTCCCAGTCCAGGAGAAGGGCAACATGATGTCCGATTTCACTGGGTTGGTTCCATCCCAGTGTCGTCCGCCTGTGGACAGCGGATTCTCAGTGAAAGGGTAACTGGTACAAAGGGAGCCATTCCCTGTTGATCGAAATGCCTTTTTGGTATAATTCAGTGAAATTGAGAGTAGATAGCTTTAATGCCTAGGCTACAAGATTTTTTTTCAAAACAAGTGATTTCCAGTTCTCTGTTTTAACAAAGTGAGGGAGGACCTAGTCAAGCTGTCCAGTAAGAAACAGTTAAAAACAGTGTACGCATGGCTCTTTGGTCTCCGAGGCAGAGGCAAGTCGACAAAAGGGACATCATTATTCTGCAAGCGGCATAAGATGCATGCGCTGCACCACCACTATGGTCCCAAGGCCTACCACCTGCAGAAGCCCACTGGTGACAGGTGCGGCTGCCCCGCCGAGCGGGAGCAGAATCGTGCCTGGAGTGCCAAGGCTCAAAGACAACACGCCACCAGAACCATGGCACAAGGCACCTGGAAACCGTGTGCGGCAGATTCGGGCAGGAAGCCCGCGAAGGAACAGCGCCTGAACCCCAGGGGACAGCTGCCATGGCACCCAGCTCGTCTGGAGGATTCCTGTGATTAGTCCCACAATCGATGTTCTGGGGTCCAAAAATAAAAACAATAATTAAAAAATAAAATGAAAATAATGTATAGACCATTGGGTGGTATTCGGTATTTGCCAGGAAGAACAGAAAAGAAGTGAGTAGCGGTACTAACATGAGACTCCTTCGAATTCCATATGCTCCCCCGAGGTAATGAGAAATTTAAATATTTAATTCCAACTCGGAATCTTGTGTTCCGTGTCAGAGAAGTAAAGTATGAAAGAATTACAAAAAATAAAGTCATTTAGAAGTGAAATAAAAACACTAGTTTAAATTTTAAAAAAGGATGTCAAAATTTCTGATTATTGAAAGGTCAGGTCATCCGACATCTATCCATCCATCATCTGTCTGTGGATCATCCATCCGTCTGTCTATCTGGTTGGAGCTGAGAGGTGTGCAGAATGGCCCCAGCTGGTGTGGCCCAGTGGATTGAGCACTGGCCTGAGAACCAAAGGGTCGCTCGTTTGATTCCCAGTCAGGACACATGCCTGGGCTGCAGGCCAGGTCCCCAGTAGGGGACACTGGAGAGGCAACCACACCTTGATGTTTCTCTCCCTCTCTTTCTATCTCCCTTCCCCTCTGTGTAAACATAAATGAATTAAATTTAAGAAAAAGAAATATGCTGATTATTTCACTAATTGCTTCAAGTCCCAGCACCAACTCTCCAGTCTCTGTTGCCTAATCATTATAATATAATTTGGTTTTTAAAAAGGATTTTTTTAATCCTTAATTCATTTTAAAGAAAAATATCTAGCATTTCCAGGGTCCTAACTTAAGTCAGCTTGTGCATAAAGGGGATAATGTTTCATGACAAAAACTTGTCGATGTTAACATATGACACTGTAATTTAGTATCTCCCATACTCCCTTAAAATTTTATGAGCCCTAAAAGTAATTGCAGAACTTGGCTTTATGATTTTTAAAAACAGAATGTACTTGTAAATTGCGCTATTTTGAACCGAATGCCTGAAGCCGGATATAAGCTGGGAAACAATGGTACAAGCCTGGAAGAAGGCAGAATACTAAGGCAGCACAAGGAGTGTGGCCTGGGTGCCTGCTCAGGGTACTGTGATTAGAGCGAGGCACTGGTCCCCGCCTGGGGCAGCGCGCCCAGCAGTGGTGGCAAGGCAGACACCTGGCTCTCCCTCCCCTCACAACCAGAAGCCAAAGCCAAGTTCAGCAAGGCACCTCATGTCGGGACAGGCAGCAGGGCCCTGATAAACACAGGCGTCTAAAAGGTCGGTATTTTGTCCAAACAGCCTGCCCCTTCACCGACACAGTGTGAGAACATCTGGGAGGCAGGCAGAAAACTTCTCACCTGCAGCTGGCTGATGTGGCCGGGCATTTCGGGGTCCTCCGGTGAACAGAAACTCGGGGAGAGGAAAGAGGCTGCTGTGGATTGTGGTCACACCTGTGTGTGCCACACTGTGTGCAGGCACTGTGAGAGTTTGTCATCTGGTGAACTTACCTCCACAGGGCACACAGCCAGCTTGAAGGCCTCTGTGTTTGGGGTCATTGGCTGCAGACTGTGGGGGGCAAGGGGGCTGCAAGGACGCAGCACCCGGGAGTGCCCCCTCCTCGCACAGCTCCAGTCCTGGGGACACGGATGGAGGGAGACACTGCCATCCTCCCTGCGCTCCCCGCAGGGCCAGCACTTGGACTTCTCCAGTGACAGGGCCACACGGCCACTGCATTTAAAGGACACTGGTTGGGGGCGTGGTCCTGCTCGCCTGCACCACCCATGTGGATGGCGCGCCCAGGTCCCGTTCTTAGGAGCACGACAGGGCAGGACCCTGCAGCTGGGGTGAGGAGCTTGCTCCATCTGCCATGGACTTTCCCAGAAGCCTGTTTGGATTCCCATGGGACTCTCCGGGCCAGGGACCCATGCAGGTGACTCAGCCACAGAAGAAAAGACCAAATGAACTCGGGAGTCACCACAAAGCTCTAAGGCCCCGTTGTCAACCCATAGTCAGCCTGGACACCGGCGATGCCAAAGGAACCAGTAGCAACACCAGTAGGAGCCGCACAGGGGTCTGTGCCCTGACTCAGCCCATGTGACTCCACCCCAGTGCCACAGCAACCCCACCATGCCACAGGGTCCTCCATAGCCCCTTCTAGTGCAATGGACAAAGACCAATACCCTGAAGTGTCCCATCAGCTGCAGGACTCCGAAGCCGTCACAACAAGGAGCCCCACCGGTTCGCCATGGTTGTGGAGGGGGGATCTCAGCCTGGCCACCAAGGGTCAGAGGACTGCCCACCAGCCACCTAGGTAACTGTGTTGCTGCCCATCACCAGCCCTGAAGACAGGAGCAGGCAGACTGCACTGGGAGATCTGTGATGGGAGCTCACAGGTGCCAGGGACAGAGGTCTGCAGCCACCCCTCACTGGGGAGGGTGGGTCCCCACTGCATGCCTCAAGAACGGCAGGGGGCCAGGGAGGCTGGAGAGCAGGAGAGGGAGGGAGAGAGCGTGCCGGGCTGAGGCAAGCCAGACCCCCTGGCAAAAGGTGAACAGGTATATTTTCTGACTCCGATTTCCACCCTGGATGACACCTTACGTTTTACATTTTGCTTCAAAAGGTTCTCAGAACTGAGGGCTTTGACTCTTCCACAGTCTCAGTAATCAATCGCCGAGATTAATTACAAAGTCACCCAAACACAAAAGTACTGTATAGCCTCATATCGTCGGATAGGATCGAGGACACTGAAGTGTAAAAATAGAGGACCTTTCATTTCCAGCCCCCTTTAACTAATAATTAGTTTAATTTGTTTTTAAACGCCAACGGCTTGGTGAGAAGCAGGGCTGCGGCTCCTTCCATAAATGCCGATGAAGCCTTCCTACGTCTACACAGCACAGCACCGTTTCCAAAGCGTCCCACCTGCAGCTCCCGCCTGGTCACCATCAGGACCCAGTGGCACCAGGGGACGGGGCTGGCGCACACCCCCACCTCCGGGGCCACAGCACGGGGAGCCCCTGGTGTCATGAAGACGTGACTTAGCAACAGCAGGGCTGTGACTGCGAGCCTGGCTTCCCCGGGAAGGTTCTAGAACATGAGCACGTGGTCCCTACAAACAGGGTGTCAGGGTGGTTTGTCACGGCCCCAGGCGAGCCACAGACCATGAACCAGGGAGTGCTGGGCCCGGCGTCTCCCCCCGGACAACAGTCAGGTTTCTGAGCAGTGTTCGCTCCCAGCCCCTGTCGGCAAGCTGGGCCAGCTCTTCTGTGTGTCTCATGTTGGAACTCTGCTCCCCCAAGCCCGGGGCACCAGTCACACTCGTCACACTCGAGTTTAGGGATTCATCCACGTGCACAAAGCAACTCCTCCTCGCCTGTGTCACTTCCTCGTGTCCTGGGGGCCTGTGAGGTGACAGTCTCAGGCAGGTCAGCTGTCCACCATGAAGCCTGACCACTACCCTGGGACCGTGTCCTCGCTGCCACCAACCATCCCCTGCCCCCCGGAGCTGGAGGACCACAGGCTTTGTCCCGCGGTGATGTCGCTGGGCTGTGGAGGCACACACAAGCCTCCTGAGCGGCCCCTGTCGAATGTCCGCTATGGCAGCACCTGCATCCCATGCAGGTGAGGCCCCTGTGCTCAGAGCAGAGCCGTCCCTTCCCTGGGAAGGGGCCGCTGGACGCCAGGCCTGGGCAGGCGCTGGCCGCTCCTGCCACAAAGGTGGGTTTCAGTCCAGAACCCACTGACGCCAACGGTGGATCCAGGTGCACGTTGGGTCCCACTTCCCGTGAATAATTCCCAACCGTAAGCTAAATCCTTGAGAAGTCCCTTTGTAACCAAGGGGAACACAGTAGGTAGAATCAGAAACTTGTCTCAGCCCTGGGTCATTGGCACCTGTCTGCGGCTGTCCCCTGGCAGGGTCCCCAGGAGGAAAATGCGGAGGCAGAGCCCAATGATCGGGACAGTTCTGATGAGGTGCCTGTCGGTCCTCAGAAAGGAGGAGGCAAAATCAGAACCAGATTCAAAGTGTCCCTTTAAGCATCTAAGATTAAAGACGGACCCTAATGAGACGGGCGATTATGCTGCTCCGTGACTGTAGCCGTTTCATCCGAAGGCTTTCTTCTTCTCACAAATGAGCAACTGTGACCTTTCCTAGGGAGTGAATACTACTTAAGTTTGGGAACAATAAGCCTTTCAGTATCCAAATTACCTAATTGTCTTTGCCGTTTGACCTTTCAGCTCATCGGCAGAATCAGACAAGAAAAATCAAAGGAACTTCACAGTCCTAAACTTAAAAGCATCAGGGAAATGATTTTAGGCAAAATGTTTCCCAGGGGCCTAAGGGTGACATCATGTAGCCGTTCTTCGGCTTCTTAAAAAGATCTCGGTTCTCTTCCTTGGCCCTTTCCGACAAATCGACGACAAATGAACGGCGCCCCCCCACCACCACCGAGAGCAGACTGGAATGAGCCTGTCCTCACGCCGCAGGACGGCGCGCACTGACGGAGCCCATCATGGACGGCCCTTCTTCACACTGGTGCGTGACTTCCTGTGCCGTAATTATTGATCCCTAACAGCCACTCTTTGTGCTGGAGTGCTTTAACCAAAGTGCCTGCATAGAAAGCTCATTAGTGACCTCATAAAATGGCATGCGTGCAGATGGAAAACAATTAGTTAAGTCACATCCATCAAAGGCTGGAACGTAACACACGCCGCTGGAAATCTCTCAGCAGAAAACACACGAGAATAAACAGCATAAAGGTAAGTCCAAGCTTTTATAGGCTGGGTTCTGTCCAAAATGGAACACTGCAGTAACCCCTCACACAGCGCACGTCGGAGAGCAGGAAACAGCAGGAATACATTAAAGACACACTTTCCGTGGGCCTAAGACCAGGCCCTTGGAACCCACAGAGAATGCGTTTGCATGGGGAGGGGAGGTGTGTCCCCACACAGGACAGTGATCCGACTTCATTTGATGAGGGATGGGGCGCCTCGAGTGGGCACACATCATTCTGTGTCTGCCTGTCTGTGCCCCGTGCCACTTCACGGGAGCACTTGGCACACAGCTGGGGTCCGAGAGAGATGAGATGACAGTGTCAGGACCAGCAGGGCAGTGTGCCTCTGCTGCAGGCTAGTGGTTCACCCCACGAACCTGCAGTCAGGAATAGGTGGCAAGCGGCTGCTGCAGTTAGAAAACCGTAGGTGCCGTAACTGGAAAGTTCAGGCTCAGCAAGTATCTTGTGCTGGCAAAGACCTCGGCCCAGCAAACATCCCAAAGCCTGACTGCTCCAAATGCTAGCCATTCTGAGTGTTCCATAAGTAGTGTCTTCTATCAGGCCATGTGACAGCAGAGACAAATGCAATCAACCATCTTCTGGTGGGAGAAAGACTTGGAATCTTACCCTGTGGGTAACATATACCATTAGCAGATTATGCATTAATTGCTTTCCAATCATTAATAATTTATCTGAAACTGTAGCTTAAGTGCCCGACCCCCAACTCCCCGGCTGCCCTTTTCCTCCCGTCCTCGACCAGGCTGCTCCTGGGAGACCTGCGCCAAAGCTTCTAGGAGAAGGGCGGGTGGAAAGGCCCTGGGAAGGGACGTACCCAGCGGTGTCAGGTGCCTGACACAGAGTCAGGCAGATGGCTGGGACTGCTCTGAGGGCACTTGGGAGAGTGACCTCAGCTCTGCGGCCCGTGCTCTGCTGTGCCTTCTTACACACACTTTGTGATTGTTTGCTTGTGTACTCTCAACAAATACTTCTGCCATCGGACACCGTGAAAACTCTAGACCTGCAATTTGCTTTTTGATTTCGAGTTGTAAGGCAATACGTAAGCAGCGGTATTGCACCCTGAAATGTTCTTAGATTTATCTGGTGTTCAGGTCTAAGTTCTTCATTTTAACTGTCCGTCCCAGGAAACGGGGGAAAGGACTCCTCCCGAAGTCGGCACCAGTAACTGAGGCTAGAAGTCTCAGCTCTGACCTGAGCTCAGAGCTCTGGGCTGTGACAACCTCATAATGACGGAGGAGGAAGAGGGACGTCCAGCAGGGGCTTCAGACGAACGGCTGAGCTCTGCACGTCCATGGTCCTCAGGACCAAAGCCATCATGTGCTCCCTCCCTAGTGCCGCGTGAGGCTTCGGGCGGGCAGTCCTGTGTTCACAGTGTCCCCACTCGCATGGTCTTTGGTGAGGACGTTACCTGAGCTCTCTAGTGTGAAATTTCGGCCCGTGAGACAGGAAGACGTGTGGGGCACTGGGACGAGAGCATCTCAGGCCTCACAGACTAAGTTAATTATCTCGGGCGGCCACGATTTCAGGTCTACACCCTCCTGTCCCTTCCGAATCCAAACAAAAACATGCACTCCACTGCACTTCCCTTATCTTTACAAGGGGCCTGTGCCTTCCCTCCGCAGTCAGTCAGGGCTCCAGCAGAGGAGAAGGAAGCAAAGTGAATAAGAAGCAGCCGTATATATCTTTTTAATCACATTAAAAAACCAGACGCTGCTCCGAGGAATGTTATAGGACTCTGCTGCCCCCAGGAAGCATGCGGTGGTCACAGCGGTGTGAAGACCTGCCATCGCCTCTGATTCAGCACCTCGCTCCGCAGTGTCATTGTCCTCCTCCCTTCAGTCCCTCGGGAGCTCCTCGGTCACACCTGGCTGATTTCTAGGGCTTTCTGCAGTGCCCAATTCTCGCAGGAACAGGGTCTGCCCACAGAAGCTTTGCGGGACTGGTTGGCAGTGGGTCACCAGGGGTGTGGGCACGGCTCTGCCTCTGGAGTGTGTCTCCCTAACACAACACTAACCTCCTCCTGTTTGTGGGAAGAAGTCTTTTTCTGTCCTGCAGCCAGGAGCAAGGGAATTCATACCGCACTAAACTCTGCAGAAGTTCTGGACAGACGATGGCCCCGATAAGTAAATGAAAGATGGCTACAACTCGGCTAAGATCAATCATTACGTATACTTGTATTTACCAGATGGTGATTTAAACAAAAGAACTACGGTGCCCAAAAAATACAGGCTCACAGAGGAATGGGATCAACTGAGCTAGGGAATAAAAGCAACTTAAAATTTTGAAATCGTTTATGCTTTCACGCTGTGGACGAGGAAAATCAAGGAAACAGAAATAAGAATGAAGGATCTTGAACTTGAGTGAGTAAGAATTACTCAAGGCAATTGGCAAAAATGCAGCTTCCCAATGTATCTTGTTCAAGATTCCCACTCCATAGGTCTGGGCCGGGCTTGGGGGTCTGCATTTCAGCAAACATTCCCGACAGTCCAGGTTCCGTCTGTTTACAGAGCCCCTCAGACACAGGGTCGGAACTCACGGCCCTGGACTCCAGGTTCAGAGTCTTTTCCGCTGCACCACGAGACCTTTGGCTGTTAGGGAATTTTTAAATCCCATTTTTAAACGAGGTGCTACTAGTTGGAATTATAATTTCAAAATGCCCACTGAGCTGTGACCATGATGTCCAGAAATTATTCACCAGAAATATCCCCCATTCCTTTAGAGAGTGCCAGGCCCAGAGGGACAACTAGGAGCTGACGTGTGGTTTCTGGTCAGAGACGCAGCCGGGTACTGAAACCCTGGCCCTCGCACTGGGAAGGCTCCCCTGCGCAGGGGCGAGAGCCACACAGCGTCCACCTCCTGCACGAGGACTGCCCTTGGGAACTGCACAGAAACCTCATTTCTTTAACCTGACCTTTTCTCCTTCTTCCTTTTGATGCAAAGGGACCCCACCCAGCACCCTGACTCACTCGCCTCCTTCCCCCCGCCCCGCATGTCCACTCCCTTCATTATCCGGCAGCTAGGACAGTGAGGGTCTCGTCAGCATCACATAATCAGAGGAGCAAAGCCTCCCGGCTGCCAACCGCAGAGATAGGGCTTCCGTTGGCCTGGAGACGACATCCAGGCCTCAGCCATGCTTCAGCTCCAGGCCCAGGAGAGTGGAGCAGCCCCACTGACCACGTCCTCGCAGAACCAGACAGAGCAACGCCGTGGCTGCGTGGGGATCAAACACAGCGGTCAGCTGGCCCTGCCCCAGCGCCAACCCATCAGTGGAGACCACGGCCCCAAGTCCAGCAGGATTCACGATTTCCCGTCTACGTCCCACCTCCCGGGAGCCTCCAGCCCTGGGCCTCTGGCTCACCTGTGACTCTGGGCCTCATCCTGTTTCCTCAACACTCACTTTCTTCTGCAAACTCCTGCTCCCACTCAGTGGGGCTTTGGTGACGCAGCCAAAGGAACCCTTCAGTTTGGTGATGCCATGATTAAATGACTCTGGCTTAAAAAAAAACAAAAGCTCTGCCTCTCTCTGAAATTAGAAATTATTCTTAAAATGGCAAACCACTGGAATATTTTACTTTATGTAGAAACTGAGAGAATAAAACTGCAATAAAATGGAGGGTAGATTTGTCTGTCAAATGTAGAAAGCAACTGGCCCGTGAAGAAGACGAGGAAACCCAGACGTTCGCCTGCCTCCCACCCGACCTCCGGAGGCAGCATCTGCCCATCCCCTGCAGCGAGTGGAAAGGCAACGTCGTCTAAAACCGTGCCTAACGTAGGCAACAGTGTGGGAAGTTTCCTCCCTTCCTTCCTTCCTTCCTCCCTTCCTTCCTCCCTTCCTTCCTCCCTTCCTTCCTCCCTTCCTTCCCTCCTTCCTTCCTCCCTTCCTTCCTTCCTTCCTTCCTCCCTCCCTTCCTCCCTCCCTTCCTTCCTTCCCTCCTCCCTTCCTTCCTTCCTTTTTATCTTCCTTCCTCCCTCCCTCCCTCCCTCCCTCCCTCCCTCTCTTTCCTTCTTTCTTTCTTTCCTTCCTTCTTTCTTTCTTTCTTTCTTTCTTTCTTTCTTTCTTTCTTTCTTTCTTTCTTTCTTTCTTTCTCTTATCTCTCTTCCTTCCTCCCTTCCTTCCTCCTCCCCTTTCTTTTTTACAGAAAGTCAGAGAGAAAACAGACTTGTTTAATTTAGGAAAAGTATCGGCTTTCTTTAATCTAAATAACAAGCTTTCTGTTCTCTCACTTAGTTGTCTGGCACGGACTATACTCCCGCACCACCACAAGCACTGCTCCTGCTCACGAGACGGGAGAAGACTACTCAGAGCAGGGAAGGCCAGAGCCGAAGGCTCCTGCTCCAGTATCTGCAGCCCACACCCAGAGCCTCTGCTTCACCTGGAGGTAAGACATGGGGTCACCGAAGAGTTCAGTGAAATACGATCGTGAAAAGTATTGTTTGCAAATCACAAAGTTACATTTTTCATTCCACTTATATTTTAATTTTCTAATTAGACATTCCATTTCAGTTTTTTTAAGTTTCTAATATAATGATGAGGATTTACCAACTTTAAAAAAAGAATAAAACCTTATTCCATTCAGTGCACTGAAGTATGTGCCCTGGGCCCTACCCTCGGGGCTCCCAGGGCCCTGTGCCATCAGGGCTCAGCTGGCATCTGGGACAATCCCGGGGGGGGGAGGCTAATCTCTGTGGAGGACCCTTCCCCGTGAAAGGCCCTGGGTGCTCACTGACACTTCACCCTGAACTGTAGATTCCCTACAAACCACCATCGCTTCGGCAAGAACACCGTGCTGTACCCTCTCGTGGTTTCATTCGGTGCTCCTCCGCCCCCCAGGAGACGCAGCCGGATTACAGGGGTGGGGTGCTTCCATCCGGGACAAGGCACGAGACACACAGGGGCCAGGGCCACACCTCTGGGACGCGACTGCTCTCCAAATACCAGGTCGTTACAGAATCCCAGACTTCAGGCTTCCTTTCCCTGTTTTACATGGTCTCCGTACATCTGTCCCCGTGCATGACGTAAACTCACAGACTTTTCCCTGGAAGTGACCCTACTTATTTTAATAAGTGCAAAATACAGCTACTCAAAGAGCGTTGTTGAGCTGTGTTGACCAATTAACTGTCCAACAAAAATGCCAGTGAATCTCCACACAGACCAGTAGAAGAGGGGGATAAGAAAGTCTTATAGCAAGAAAGTAGCAGATTCTAACGCCCTCTGAGCAGTGTGGACAGGAAATGCTCTGGCTGAGGGATGGAGAGGTCACAGAGTTCTGACCGGATCTCCGAGAGCGTCTGTGAAGGAGCTGGCTGGCAGGCAGCGTCCGTTCAGGTGAGTCCCAGCAGGCACGGCCCTTCTCCGCTGGTGCGGTGCAGGAAGGAGTATGGCGGGGGCACTGTATGAGGTTATTGGGGTGGACTGGGTAGCCAGTGGCTAAAGGCTGATTGAGGGGACATGTGCGTGAAGACGGAGTGGCACTATCGTGTGGGGATCACAGCTGCTGAGAACCTTGGACTTGAGAATTTTTAATAAATACCTCTCAAACTATGACTAGCAGATCTTCAACTTTTAAAAAGTTTTCATGAGCAAGATGGTTAAATTTGAGTTCATATAAATTTTTATCGAGCACGTGAAATGTTAGCAAAAATCACAGTTTATATATGTCCAGAGTTAAGGAATAATCTGAGACCCGTGAATGCAAAGTACCTGGACATTTTGGGTGCCCGAGATAAACTTCTACATTGGGGGCCAGGGACTGGGACGCGGACTGACCGTGGAGGTTGAAGTTCTGGACACAAACATGGATGGCCTACACTGGCTTTTTTTAAAAAGCTTAAATTTAATGAAAAAAAAAAAAAGAATGAGATATTTTCTCCCCTTCATGCCGAACACCTGTTTGATTGAATTTTTCACATTGCACACAGATGTCTTAGAGTGGTTTCAACAACTTCATCTGATCGGCGGGGAAGGCGTGACACTTAAATGTCACAGCATTTGCTGCAGAGGGCATCTCGTTCAAGGTGACATCACAGCCCTGCAGGGAGACCCCGCGGCGTCTGAGGGGCGGCGGTTCTCCTTCTGCACACTCTGTGCTGTGCCAGTCCCCCGCAACAAACACGTGCTCTTCCCGTAGAAGATAATCAGCCAAAGCAGGCGCCGCTGCGACAGAGCAGGACGCCGGATCTGGGACGGCCTTCCAGCGCCACCAGGGCAGACAACCACCCTCAACTTGCTACTAGCTGTGGTTTGATTAATAGGAGAATAGAAATTGAAGACTTTGAAAGGAGAAAAGTATTTAAACAGAAAATCCCGCTCCCATCACTGGCACAGGAAGATGGCAGTCTGGGGGAAATCCATGCCGCCCAGTCCCACAGCTCGATTTCTCATCCTCAGAGGCATGGCCGCCCTGCCGCCCCACTCAGAGCAGCGTGCCCCCACAGAGTCCCCCCCAGTTCCCTCCGCGCAAGTCCCCTGCTGCCACCCAGCGGTGGACGCTGTGACCCAGGCCCCAGGGAAGTGACTGCGAAAGGCAGACTCCTTGACACATGCGAACCCCACCTGCGGGACGTGGATTCTCCGAAGAGCAGAAAGGGGCGCGTGCTAAGAATCTGGACACAGGTTAGACATTGGCTCGGCTCACCAGGGGCTCCTGGTTGGGCGTCTGTTTGCTGGGCCTCCCAGAGTCCCACCCTGGGGAGCTAAGGAAGGGAGGGAGGGGAGTGGGGAGGCGGGAGGCGGGCACCAGGTAAGGACTGGTCCCGGGGCTGCCAGCCACCAGGAGCCAGGAGGTTGGCAGGGTCACGGTGCCGGGGAATCCTTCAGGAGAGGAGATGCCCCTCACATAGTCCGGTCACCCTCCAGTGCCAGTAAGTGGGGTCCGGCGGGCTGCATACAGTCCTCCTGGACCGTGGTAGGCTCCACCTCACCCTTCCAACCCCCACCCTTCGCCCTGCTGCCTCAGAGCCCGGGGTTTCCCTGCATAACAAAACTACCCAGGCTGGGTCCCAAGTCCCGGACACCAGCCTGAGGCCCCTTTCTTGGACCCCTGACACCCTCACCCACTCCTAGCCTCGGTCGGGTCACCTGGCAGCCGCTCCCGACTCGGAAAGTTTTCACTTACATCAGGAACTGGTACCTGTGGGCAGCGGCGTTACTAATGACCTGGGACCCAGCTGTGTAGCAGCCAGGAGATGGTCAGGTGCTCAGGGTCTGCCACCTGACTTTCCAGCTCACCTTGGGATTCCCACAGCCCGTGACACTGGGGATACAGGCTCTGGGCACAGGGTATAGGCCCCACTCGGTGATGGGGTGGAAATAACTGCCGAGTGGGGAAGGTCTCCCCTGCAGAGGGGTGCGCCCGAGTTTTGGGACTCAGTGTCCAGCCATCCCCTTCTTTCTTTCCACGCCCCTCGCCACCCCCACGCAGCCTGCCTCCACAGCCACCAGTGCACACCCAGACATGGGGATGCTACTGACACGTCCTGAGCCTGGGTTTCCACCAGGGCACGTGCTGGTGAACTCGGCGGAGCTCTTCGTCAGGTCACACAGTGCAGTGTGTCCCAGTGTCCTATCTCTTCCCTGTCTCACAATCACCTCTGGCGCTGTTACTGTGTAGACATTCTGATAATTCTGTTTGTCAAGATGGCTAAGGCCTCAGGTGAAGGAGCCACACAGAACAGACACGGGTGGAAACACTCACACACACACACAGGGACCAAGACCGACTGCAAGGAAAGCTCATGCATAATTGATTATTTATAAAGTCATACGAACAGAATCGATACGGCTCCCCCGGCTGTGTCTGGTTTAAAGTCTGTCCCACACTGAAAAGTAATCTCTCTCTGTGTTGAGCTACCATTGAGATTTTTCAAAAGAGGCAGACGGCTGTGGCCCCAGAGCAGTGAGGCTTGAATAAGAAAATACTTCTGTCTCGCCGCCACCCCTGGACCTTCAGCTCAGTTCCAGATGACTTCTCTGGCTGTAAATACAAAGCTGTTACAAGTTGCGGGATGCGAGGGAGTCTCTGCCAACCTTCTTCCTTGCCCTGAGCAGCAAGAAGGAAGTTCTGCACGTGTGATTTATATGCGGAACCGCGGGCACAAAGGTGCCGACGCTGTCTTCCAAAGATTAATTCTTAAGCGTTTTACATAAAGAGCTTAAGGAAAAGAACCTCGTCCAGACTGGCCAGCAGTGTCCTGTGGATGGAAAGTAAGTTGATCGTGGATCCCAGGGATCAAAGGGAGATTTTGCAGAAAAACACGTTGCAGTTAACCGTTCTTCTCCTCTCCTTTCGCTCCAGTGTCTGTGACGGCTTCGGGGTGAGCGTCGGGATGCAGGAACTGGGCTCTGCCTCTGCCCCGGACCGCCCCTGGTGCTGAGCTCAGGGAGAGCGTCCCGCCGGCGACAGAGTCTCCGCTCCCCCCGCTGTTCCTGCGGAGCGCAGCACCCACCTTTACGGGGCGGCCTCTGTGCAGAGACTGGCCCTCTCCCAAATACTCCTTCCCTCTCCCACCCACAGCCTCTCGTGCGGCATTTGCAGCAGCGCCCAGTCACAGAGCCGCGGGCTTCGAGGACCCGGTCTGTCGAGGCGCAAGGCACAGGGCCCCCCGGCCTCCCCTCCGTCGCTCCTCCAGCACGACTCTCATCACAGTTCCAGAGACGCAGCTTCGAGGAGATGGAGAAAATGAATCCATACAACTCCACCTTCTTGGATATTTATTAGTTTTCCAACCTTTCGAAATTGAAGAGTCAGCCAGATACGTGATGAAGCTAGGCAAAGGGCTCCAGGGTCCCGGAGAAGCCTATTCCCCCCCAAGCGGAGAGAGAATCTCCCATTTTCCTTTTACAGTGACCCCCCCCAACTTCATGGCATGAGGCCGAGCTCTACGATGATGTTTCACGGTTTCCCGCTGGATCTGAGAGCCGCCGTAACGATGTCTGGTCGTGCCCGAATGGGAAGCGCCAGCTTTGAAGCCTCGCATTAAGAGTTCTAGAACCTCACAA